>CM038679.1:598983993-599106538 GCA_021605205.1 Aegilops longissima | reverse complement strand
TAAGGCCTATCCAAAGGATCCTTTCCCGTTGCCGCGCATTGACCAGATTGTTGAGTCCACGTCTGGGTGTGACCTCTTATCGTTCCTTGACGCCTACTCAGGATACCACCAGATCTTCATGACAAAGGAAGATGCGGAAAAGATAGCATTCATCACCCCATGTGGTACGTATTGCTTTTTACGGATGCCTTTCGGGTTGAAGAGTGCTGGCTCAACCTTTGCAAGAGCAGTCAAAATTGGTTTTGAGCCCCAGCTACATAGAAACATGGAAGATTATATGGATGACATAGTGGTAAAAACCAAGGACAAAGTAACACTTGTACAAGATCTGGAGGAAACATTTGGGAACCTGCGCAAGATCAACCTCAAATTGAACCCTGAGAAGTGTGTCTTCGGCGTCCCGTCCGGCAAGCTTCTCGGGTTCTTTGTGTCCCAGCGCGGGATTGAAGCAAACCCAGATAAGATCAAGGCCATCGAGCAGATTGAGGCACCCAAACGGATCAAGGACGTGCTTCGGCTCACTGGTTGCGTTGCTGCCATGAGCCGGTTCATCTCCAAGTCCGCGGAGCATGCCCTTCCTTTTTTCAAGATCTTGAAGAAGGCAAGGCCGGTGGAGTGGACCCCAGACGCCGAGGCAGCGCTACAAGATTTGAAGAAATACCTCTCCTCTACCCCAGTGCTGGTTGCGCCCAAACCAAAAGAACCGTTGCTGCTTTATCTAGCAGCAACAAATCAGGTGGTTAGCGTGGCACTGGTGGTGCAGAGAGAGGTTGATGAGGAGACAGCAGCGGCGGCAGAGTCGACGGTTGGCGGGCCGGAACCCTCCCCGGCAGGGCTCGGTCCCGACAAGACTGAGTTCCCGGCAAGGCTCGGTCCCGGCAAGACTAGCGCCAGTACGACGGGACCCACGCGACCGGGTAAGTAGGCGCAGAAGAAGAAAATGGTACAGCACCCAGTTTACTTCGTCAGCTCCCTCTTGCAGGGGGCTAGGTCGAGGTACTCAGGTGTGGAAAAGCTGCTCTTCGGCCTCCTTATGGCTTCGAGGAAGCTGCACCATTACTTCCAAGCGCACGAGATCAAGGTGGTCACCCGCCTCCCATTGCAACGGATACTACATAACCCAGATGCAACGGGGAGGATCATGGAATGGGCCCTGGAGCTGTCAAATTTCGGTTTGAAGTTTGAAAGTACCTCGACGACTCAGAGCAGAGTCTTGGCGGAGTTTGTTGCAGAATGGACCTCGACGCCCGACGAAGAGGTACAGGAGACCACTCTCCCCGGCAAGGAAACGAGCCGCAACTGGATCATGTAATTTGATGGTGCCTTCTCGCTGCAAGGCGCCGGTGCTGGTGTGCTGCTTGTCGCACCCACCGGAGAACACCTCAAGTATGTCATCCAGATGCACTTCCCCCGGGAGATGTCAACCAACAACACCACCGAGTACGAGGGTTTGCTTGCCGGTCTCAGGATCGCGGCGGACCTCGGAGTTAAAAAGCTCATCGTCAGGGGCGACTCACAGCTCGTCGTCAGGCAGATCAACAAAGATTATCAAAGCCTGTTGATGGAAGCTTACGTAGATGAGGTGAGGAAACTGGAGGAATGCTTTGACGGTGTACAAGCGGAGCACGTCCCTCGGGCGGAGAACGACATCGCCGACTACCAGTCAAAGCGCGCTGCCCTCAAGCTACCTGTGGAACCAGGTGAGGGAGTTCCGGATTAAGGGGTATCCGGACAGCCGGACTGTACAACGTCCAGACTATTGAAGCGTGAAGATACAAGACTCAAGACTTCGGCCCGTGTCCGGATGGGACTTTCCTTGGCGTGGAAGGAAAGCTTGGCGATCCGGATATTATATTTCCTTCCTTGTAACCGACTCCATGTAAACCCTAGCCCTCTCCGGTGTCTATATAAACCGGAGAGGTTGGTCCTTAGAAGGCCGATCACAATTACAATCATACCATCATAGGCTAGCTCCTAGGGTTTAGCCTCTACGATCTCGTGGTAGATCTACTCTTGTACTACCCATATCATCAATATTAATCAAGCAGGAAGTAGGGTTTTACCTCCATCGAGAGGGCCCGAACCTGGGTAAACATCTGTGTCCCTTACTTCTTGTTATCATCAGCCTTGATGCACAGATCGGGACCCCCTACCCGAGATCCGCCGGTTTTGACACCGACATTGGTGCTTTCATTGAGAGTTCCTCTGTGTCGCCGCTATCGTGGCTCGATGGATCCTTCAATCATCATCAACGACACTTTCGAGTATGAGACTTTCCTCCCGGACAGATCTTCGTTTGGCGGCTTCGCCTCATGGGCCAACTCGCTTGGCCATCTGGAGCAGATCGATAGCTACGCCCCTGGCCACCAGGTCAGGTTCAGAAACCTGAACTACACGGCGGACATCCGCAGAGACTTGATCTTCGATGGATTTGGGCCTATGCGAGGAGCATTGGACAGTCACGACGAGCTTGGCTTAGACCTGCCGTCGGACGAATCTCAGGACATCATCCCCGTACTATCCCCGGACCTAGATCCGGAGCTGACTGCGTTGCCTTAGGACGGAGGGATGGACCCCGCCCACCAGGTCGCACACTCATTGGCGGTGGAGCCGAACACGGGTCTCACCTCTGCGGTGGCCTGTGACTCCGAACCCCCGGATTCGTATCCGGACGTTGGTTCCAGTCTGCACACTCCCTTGCCCGTCGGGCAAGGATGGGCTCCGATAATGGAGTTCACCGCTGCGGATATCTTCCAGCACTCTCCCTTTGGCGACATGCTGGACTCATTAAAGTCTATCTCTTTGTCAGGAGGCTCTTCGCCGAACTATGTCAGCCTCGAGTGGGAGGCAGGCGACGAGGAAATTCGTTGCCCACCCACCACCCACTTTATTGCCATGGTTGACGATTTAACTGAGGTATTAAACTTTGACTCCGAAGACATCGACGGTATGGACGACGATGCAGGAGAAGAACACGAACCACCGCTCACTGGGCGGTGGAAAGCCACCTCTTCCTATGACATATATATATGGTGGACACCCCAAAGGAAACAAATGGCGATGAGGCAACGGAGGATAAAACCTCAACGAAAAAAGCAAAGAATGGGCGTCGTCGGCGCCACTCCAAGCCCCGCCACACCAACACCGGCCCAGGAGACGAAAACAATCCGCATGGTGCCGAAGAAGAATACAATCCCGATCAGCCCGCCTTCGAGCAGGCCGAACAGGAGGATGAGCAGGTCAGCCCAGATGAACAGGCGACAGACGAATACCCGGAGGAGGACGGCTACATGCCCCCCTCCGAAGACGAGATTAGCCTCGGCGACGACGAGTTCGGCGAGCCTGGGGATCCCGTAGAGCAGGAACGCTTCAAGCGTGGGCTTCTAGCTAATGCAAGGAGACTGAAAAAGAAGCAGCAGCAACTCCAAGCTGATCAAGACCTGCTCACAGACAGATGGACTGAAGTCCTGACAGCCGAGGAATATGGACTCGAGCACCACACGGCTGACCGGCCACCTCGTGGCCGGGATAAAGCGGCATACCAGTCCGCATACCAGCCAACACCCCCACGCCAACATACTACGGCCCGGGGCAACAAATCAGGACAACCAAGATCGATCTACGGATCACGGGGGCGCGCCTCGACACGCGACGAGGACCGTCGCGCCGGACATGCCTTCAACAAGTCCGACCGGGCCGAATATAGCCACCCAGATCAATTCGACCTGCATAGCCACATAGCCCTGAAGGAAATATGCCCTAGAGGCAATAATAAAGTTATTATTTATTTCCTTATATCATGATAAATATTTATTATTCATGCTAGAATTGTATTAAACGGAAACATAATACATGTGTGAATATATAAGACAAACAGTATGTCACTAGTATGCCTCTACTTGACTAGCTTGTTAATCAAAGATGGTTATGTTTCCTAACCATGAACAAGGAGTTGTTATTTGATTAACAAGGTCACATCATTAGTTGAATGATCTGATTGACATGACCCATTCAGTTAGCTTAACACTTGATCGTTTGGTATGTTAATGCTTTCTTCATGACCCATACATGTTCCTATAACTATGAGATTATGCAACTCCCGTTTACCGGAGGAACACTTTGGGTACTACCAAACGTCACAACGTAACTGGGTGATTATAAAGGAGTACTACAGGTGTCTCCAAAGGTACTTGTTGGGTTGGCGTATTTGAGATTAGGTTTTGTCACTCCGATTGTCGGAGAGGTATCTCGTGCCTTCTCGGTAATGCACATCACTTAAGCCTTGCAAGCATTACAACTAATGAGTTAGTTGTGAGATGATGTATTACGGAACGAGTAAAGAGACTTACCGGTAACGAGATTGAACTAGGTATTGGATACCGACGATCGAATCTCGGGTAAGTAACATACCGATGACAAAGGGAACAACGTATGTCGTTATGCGGTTTGACCGATAAAGATCTTCGTAGAATATGTAGGAACCAATATGGGCATCCAGGTTCCGCTATTGGTTATTGACCGAGAATAGTTCTAGGTCATGTCTACATAGTTCTCGAACCCGTAGGGTCCGCACGCTTAAGGTTTCGATGACGGTTATATTATGAGTTTATGAGTTTTGATGTACCGAAGGAGTTCGAGTCCCGGATGAGATCGGGGACATGACGAGGAGTCTCGAAATGGTCGAGGCGTAAAGATCGATATATTGGATGACTATATTCGAGTTCGGAAAGGTTCGAATGATTCGGTATTTTTCGGAGTACCGGAGAGTTACGGGAATTCGCCGGGAGAAGTATTGGGCCTTATTGGGCCTGCAGGGGAAGAGAGGGCTGCCTAGGGCAGGCCGCGCCCCATGGCCTAGTCCGAATTGGACTAGGGAGGGGCCGCACCCTTCTCTCTTCCCCTTCCCCAAGTCCTAGTCCAACTAGGAAGAGGGGGAGTCCTACTCCGGTGGGAGTAGGACTCCTCCTTGCGCGCCTCCCCTTGGCGGCCACCTCCCCTTGTCTCCTTTATATCACAGGGGCAAGGGGCACCCCATGACACACAAGTTGATCTACGGATCTTTCCTTAGCCGTGTGCGGTGCCCCTTCCACCATATTCCACTTCGGTCATATCGTCATGGAGCTTAGGCGAAGCCCTGCGCGGAGAAGTCATATCGTCGCGGAGCTTAGGCGAAGCCCTGCGTCGGTGGAGCATCAACATCGTCCCACGCCGTCGTCTTGACGGAATTCATCCCGACACTTTGCTGGATCGGAGTCCGGGATCGTCATCGAGCTGAGCGTGTGCAGAACTCGGAGGTGCCGTGACGTTCGGTGCTTGGATCGGTCGGATCGTGGAGACGTCGACTACATCAACAGCGTTGTTATAACGCTTCCGCTTTCGGTCTACGAGGGTACGTGGACGGACACTCTCCCCTCTCGTTGCTATGCCATCACCATGGTCTTGCGTGATCGTAGGAAAATTTTTGAAATTACTACATAACCCAACAGTGGTATCAGAGCCTGGTTTTATGCGTTGATGTCATATGCACGAGTAGAACACAAGTGAGTTGTGGACGATACAAGTCATACTGCCTACCAGCATGTCATACTTTGGTTCAGCGGTATTGTGAGATGAAGCGGCCGGACCGACATTACGCGTGACGCTTCGCGAGACTGGTTTCACCGCTCCGAGCACTCGTTGCTTAAAGGTGACCGGCGGGTGTCTGTCTCTCTCACTTTAGTTGAATCGAGTGTGGCTACGCCCGGTCCTTGAGAAGGTTAAAACGGAGTCAATTTGACGAAGTATCGTTGTGGTTTTGATGCGTAGGTAAGAACGGTTCTTGCTAAGCCCGTAGCAGCCACGTAAAACTTGCAACAACAAAGTAGAGGACGTCTAACTTGTTTTTGCAGGGCATGATGTGATGTGATGTGGTCAAGACGTGATGCTATATTTTATTGTATGAGATGATCATGTTTTGTAACCGAGTTATCGGCAACTGGCAGGAGCCATATGGTTGTCGCTTTATTGTATGAAATGCAAACGCCATGTAATTGCTTTACTTTATCACTAAGGAGTAGCGATAGTCGTAGAAGCAATAGTTGGCGAGACGACAACGATGCTACGATGGAGATCAAGGTGTCGCGCGCGGTGGCGATGGTGATCATGACGGTGCTTGGCGATGGAGATCACAAGCACAAGATGATGATGACCATATCATATCACTTATATTGATTGCATGTGATGTTTATCCTTTATGCATCTTATCTTGCTTTGATTGACGGTAGCATTATAAGATGATCTCTCACTAAAATTATCAAGAAGTGTTCTCCTGAGTATGCACCGTTGCCAAAGTTCTTAGTACCCGGACACCACGTGATGATCGGGTGTGATAAGTTCTCGTCCATCTACAACGGGTGCAAAACAGTTGCACGCGAGAATACTCAGGTTAAACTTGACGAGCCTAGCATATAACAGATATGGCCTCGGAACACGGAGACCGAAAGGTCGAACGTGAATCATATAGTAGATATGATCAACATAGTGATGTTCACCATTGAAACTACTCCATCTCACGTGATGATCGGACATGGTTTAGTTGATTTGGATCACGTGATCACTTAGATGACTAGAGAGATGTCTGTCTAAGTGGGAGTTTTTAATATGATTAATTGAACTTTAATTTATCATGAACTTAGTCCTGGTAGTATTTTGCAAATTATGTTGTAGATCAATAGCTCGCGTTGTTGCTTCCCTATGTTTTTATATGTGTTCCTAGAAAATTGTATTGAAAGATGTTAGTAGCAATGATGCGGATTGGATCCGTGATCTGAGGTTTATCCTCATTGCTGCGCAGAAGAATTATGTCCTTAATGCACCGCTAGGTGACAGACCTATTGCAGGAGCGGATGCGGGCGTTATGAGCGTTTGGCTAGCTCAATATGAGCGATACTGAGGCGTTATGAGCGTTTGGCTAGCTCAAATGATGACTACTTGATAGTTTAGTGCACCATGCTTAACGGCTTAGAATCGGGACTTCAAAGGCGTTTTGAGCGTCATGGACCATATGAGATGTTCCAGAATTGAAGTTAATATTTCAAGCAAATACCGAGTTGAGAGATATGAAGTCTCCAACAAGTTCTATAGCTAAAAGATGGAGGAGAATCGCTCAACTAGTGAGCATGTGCTCAGATTATGCGAGTAATTCAATCACTTGAATCAAGTGGGAGTTAATCTTCGAGATAAGATAGTGATTGACAGAATTCTCTAGTCACCATCACTAAGTTAGTAGAACTTCGTGATGAACTATAATATGCAAGGGATGACGAAAAAGATTCTCGAGCTCTTGGCGATGCTAAAATCGTGAAGGTAGAAATCAAGAAAAACATCAAGTGTTGATGGTTGACAAGACTACTAGTCTCAAGGAAAATGGCAAAGGGAAGAAGGGAACTTCAAAAGGAACGGCAAGCAAGTTGCTGCTCAAGTGAAGAAGCCCAAGTCTAGACCTAAGCACGAGACCGAGTACTTTTGCTGCAATGGAACTGGTCCTTTGGAAGCGGAACTACCCCAATATTTGGTGGATAAGAAGGATGGCAAAGTGAACAAGGTTATATTTGATATACAGGTTATTGATGTGTACCTTACTAGTGTTTATAGTAGCCCCGAGTATTTGATACTCGTTCGGTTGCTAAGATTAGTAACTCGAAACAGGAGTTCTGAATAAGCAGAGACTAGTTGAAGGGAAGTGACGATGAGTGTTGGAAGTAGTTCCAAGATTGATATGATCATCATCGCACACTCCCTATACATTCGGGATTAGTGTGGAACCTAAATAAGTGTTATTTGGTGTTGAGCATAAATATGATTTGATCATGTTTATTGCAATACTGGTTATTCATTTAAGTAAGAGAATAAATTGTTGTTCATTTACATGAATAAAACCTTATATGGTTACACACCCAATGAAAATAGTTCATTGGATCTCGATCATAGTGATACACATATTCATAATATTGAAACCAAAAGATGCAAAGTTAATAATGATAGTGCAACTTATTTGTGGCACTTGCCGTTTAGGTCATATTGGTGTAAAGCGCATGAAGAAACTCCATGCTGATGGGATTTTGGAATCACTTGATTATGAATCACTTGATGCTTGCGAACCATGCCTTATGGGCAAGATGACTAAAGACTCGCTTCTCCGGAACAATGGAGCGAGCAAATGACTTATTGGAAATAATACATACCGATGTATGCGGTCCGATGAGTGTTAAAGCTCACGGCAAGTATCATTATTTTCGACCTTCACGAGATGATTTGAGCAGATATGAGTATATCTACTTAATGAAGCACAAGTCTGAAACATTTGAAAAGTTCAAATAATTTCAGAGTGAAGTGGAGAATCATCGTAATAAGAAAATAAAGTTTCTACGATCTGATCGTGGAGGAGAATATTTGAGTTCTGAGTTTGGCTTTCATATAAAACAATGTGAAATAGTTTCACAGCTCACGCCACATGGAACACCATAACGTAATGGTGTGTCCGAGCGTCATAACCGTACTTTATTTTGATATGGTGCGATCAATGATGTCTCTTACCGATTTACCAATATCGTTTTGGGGTTATGCATTAGAGACAGCTGCATTCACGTTTAATAGGGCACCATCTAAATCCGTTGAGATGACACCGTATGAACTATGGTTTAGCAGTAAACCTAAGCTGTCGTTTCTTAAAGTTTGGAGTTGTGATGCTTATGTGAAAAAGTTTTCACCGATAAGCTCGAACCCAAATCGAGAAGTGCGTCTTCATAGAATACCCAAAGGTAACTATTGGGTACAACTTCTATTACAGATCCAAAGGCAAGTTTTTCGTTGCTAAGATGGATCCTTTCTAGAGAAGAAGTTTCTCTCGAAAGAAGTGAGTGGGAGGAAAGTAGAAACTTGATGAGGTAATTGTACCTTCTCCCTTATTGGAAAGTAGTTCATCACAGAAATCAGTTCGATGATTCCTACACCAATTAGTGAGGAAGTTAATGATGATGATCATGAAACTTCAGATCAAGTTGCTACCAAACCTCGTGGGTCTTCGAGAATAAGATCCGCACTGAGTGATACGGTAATCGTGTTCGGAAATCATGTTACTAGACCATGATGAACCTACAAACTATGAGGAAGCGATGATGAGCCCAGATTCCGCAAAATGGCTTGAGGCCATAAAATCTGAGATGGGATCCATGTATGAGAACAAAGTATGGACTTTGATGGAGTTGCCCGATGATCAGCAAGCCATGTTATATAAATGGATCTTCAAGAGGAAGACAGATGCTGATAGTAGTGTTACTATCTACAAAGCTTGACTTGTCGCAAAAAGGTTTTCGACAAGTTCAAGGTGTTGACTACAATGAGATTTTCTCAAACTGTAGCGATTCTTAAAGTCTGTCCGAATCATGTTAGCAATTGCCACATTTTATGAAATCTGGCAAATGGATATCAAAACTACATTCTTTAATGGATTTATTAAAGAAGAGTTGTATATGATGCAACCGAAGTTTTTGTCAATCCTAAAGGAGCTAACAAAATGTGCAAGCTCCAACAATCCATCTATGGACTGGTGCAAGCATCTCGGAGTTGGAATACACGCTTTGATAAGTTGATCAAAGCATATAGTTTTATCTGAGACTTACGGTGAAGCCTGTATTTACAAGAAAGTGAGTGGGAGCACTACAGCCTTTCGATAAGTATATGTGAATGACATATTGTTGATCGGAAATAATGTAAAATTATTCGCAAAGCATAAAGGAGTGTTTGAAAGGAGTTTTTAAAGAAAGACCTCGGTGAAGCTGCTTACATATTGAGCATCAAGATCTATAGAGATAGATCAAGGCGCTTGATAAGCTTTTCAATGAATACATACCTTGACAAGATTTTGAAGTAGTTCAAAATGGAACAGTCAAAGAAAGAGTTCTTGCACGTGTTACAAGGTGTGAGATTGAGTAAGACTCAAAACCCGACCACGGCAGAAGATAGAAAGAGAATGAAAGTCATTCCCTATGCATCAGCCATAGGTTCTATAAAGTATGTCATGTTGTGTACGGATCTATTGCATACCCTACCACTAAGATTGGCAAGGGAGTGCAATAGAGATCTAGGAGTAGATCAATGGACAGCGGTCAAAATTATCCTTAGTAGAATAAGGATATATTTCTCGATTATGGAAGTGAAAAAGGTTAAATAAGTAAAGGTTACGTCGATGCAAGTTTTAACACTAATCTAGATGACTCGAGTCTCAATCTGGATACATATAGAAAGTGGGAGCAATTAGCTAGAGTAGCTCCGTGCGAGCATTGTAGACATAGAAATTTGCAAAATACTTACGGCTCTGAATGTGACGAGACCGTTGACTAAAATTATCTCACAAGCAAAACATGATCACACCTTAGTACTCTTTGGGAGTTAATCACATAGCGATGTGAACTAGATTACTGACTCTAGTAAACCCTTTGGGTGTTGGTCACATGTCGATGTGAACTATGGGTATTAACCACATATAGATGTGAACTATTGATGTTAAATCACATGGCGATGTGAACTAGATTATTGACTCTAGTGCAAGTGGGAGACTGAAGGAAATATGCCCTAGAGGCAATAATAAAGTTATTATTTATTTCCTTATATCATGATAAATATTTATTATTCATGCTAGAATTGTATTAAACGGAAACATAATACATGTGTGAATATATAGACAAACAGTATGTCACTAGTATGCCTCTACTTGACTAGCTTGTTAATCAAAGATGGTTATGTTTCCTAACCATGAACAAGGAGTTGTTATTTGATTAACAAGGTCACATCATTAGTTGAATGATCTGATTGACATGACCCATTCAGTTAGCTTAACACTTGATCGTTTGGTATGTTAATGCTTTCTTCATGACCCATACATGTTCCTATAACTATGAGATTATGCAACTCCGTTTACGGAGGAACACTTTGGGTACTACCAAACGTCACAACGTAATCGGGTGATTATAAAGGAGTACTACAGGTGTCTCCAAAGGTACTTGTTGGGTTGGCGTATTTGAGATTAGGTTTTGTCACTCCGATTGTCGGAGAGGTATCTCGGCCTTCTCGGTAATGCACATCACTTAAGCCTTGCAAGCATTACAACTAATGAGTTAGTTGTGAGATGATGTATTACGGAGCGAGTAAAGAGACTTACCGTAACGAGATTGAACTAGGTATTGGATACCGACGATCGAATCTCGGGTAAGTAACATACCGATGACAAAGGGAACAACGTATGTCGTTATGCGGTTTGACCGATAAAGATCTTCGTAGAATATGTAGGAACCAATATGGGCATCCAGGTTCCGCTATTGGTTATTGACCGAGAATAGTTCTAGGTCATGTCTACATAGTTCTCGAACCCGTAGGGTCCGCAACAAGGTTTCGATGGCGGTTATATTATGAGTTTATGAGTTTTGATGTACCAAGGAGTTCGAGTCCTGGATGAGATCGGGGACATGACGAGGAGTCTCGAAATGGTCGAGACGTAAAGATCGATATATTGGACGACTATATTCGGAGTTCGGAAGGTTCGAATGATTGGTATTTTTCGAGTACCGGGAGAGTTACGGAATTCGCGGGGAGAAGTATTGGGCCTTATTGGGCCCTGCGGAAAGAGAGAGGGCTGCCTAGGGCAGGCGCGCCCCATGGCCTAGTCCGAATTGGACTAGGGGAGGGCCGCACCCTTCTCTCTTCCCCTTCCCCAAGTCCTAGTCCAACTAGGAAGAGGGGGGAGTCCTACTCCGGTGGGAGTAGGACTCCTCCTTAATCGCGCCTCCCCTTGGCCGCCACCTCCCCTTGTCTCCTTTATATCTGAGGGCAAGGGGCACCCCATGACACACAAGTTGATCTACGGATCTTTCCTTAGCCGTGTCGGTGCCCCTTCCACCATATTCCACTTCGGTCATATCGTCATGGAGCTTAAGCGAAGCCTGCGCCGGAGAAGTCATATCGTCAGCGGAGCTTAGGCGAAGCCCTGCGTCGGTGGAGCATCAACATCGTCACTGCCGCGTCGTCTTGTGAATTCATCCCGACACTTTGCTGGATCGGAGTCCGGGATCGTCATCGAGCTGAGCGTGTGCAGAACTTCGGAGGTGCCGTCGTTCGGTGCTTGGATCGGTCGGATCGTGGAGGCGTCGACTACATCAACAGCGTTGTTATAACGCTTCCGCTTTCGGTCTCACGAGTGCGTGGGCGGACACTCTCCCCTCTCGTTGCTATGCCATCACCATGGTCTTGCGTGATCGTAGGAAAATTTTTGAAATTACTACATAACCCAACAAGCCCAGCACAGAGGCGTCGCGCACCCCCTCTGCTTCACGGACGAAGTAATAGATCATGAATTCCCAGAAGGGTTCAAACCCGTAAACATTGAATCATACGATGGCACAACAGACCCCGCGGTATGGATCGAAGATTTTCTTCTCCACATCCACATGGCCCGCGGTGACGATCTACACGCCATCAAGTATCTTCCCCTTAAGCTCAAAGGACCAGCCCGACACTGGCTAAACAGCCTGCCAGCAAATTCCATTGGCAGCTGGGAAAACCTGGAAGACGCATTCCTCGACAACTTCCAGGGCACATATGTGCGACCACCCGACGCCGACGACTTGAGCCACATTACTCAACAGCCCGGAGAGTCGGCCAGGAAATTCTGGACTCGGTTCCTAACTAAGAAGAACCAAATAGTTGACTGTCCGGACGCCGAAGCCCTAGCGGCTTTCAAGCATAATATCCGTGATGAGTGGCTCGCTCGACACCTTGGCCAGGAAAAACCCAAGTCCATGGCAGCTCTCACAACACTAATGACCCGCTTTTGCGCGGGCGAGGACAGTTGGTTGGCCCGCAGCAGCAGTACACCACAGTCTGGCAATTCGGATGGCCGCGACAATAACGGCAAGCCACGGCGTAACAGACATAAGCGATGAAACAACGGCGACAGCACTGAAGACACGGCAGTCAACGTCGGATTCAGTGGATCCAAGTCCGCTCAAAGGAAGAAGCCGTTCAAAAGAAATAATCAGGGACCGTCAAGTCTGGACCGCATACTGGAGCGCTCGTGCCAAATTCATGGCACACCGGACAAGCCAGCCAACCACACAAATAGAGATTGCTGGGTATTCAAACAGGCCAGCAAGATAAACACCGAAGACAAGGACAAGGGGCTGCACAGCGACGATGACGAGGAGCCCAGACGTCCTAACACGGGGGGACAGAACAAATTCCCCGGTGAAAACGGTCAACATGATCTACGCCACGCACATCCCCAAGCGGGAACGGAAGCGGGCACTAAGGGACGTCTATGCAATGGAGCCAGTCGCCCCCAAATTCAACCCTTGGTCAGCTTGCCCGATCACCTTTGATCATAGGGATCACCCTACTAGCATCCGTCACGGCGGCTCGGCCGCATTGGTCCTGAACCCAATTATTGACGGATTCCACCTCACGTCGTCCCTTATGGGCGGCGGCAGCAACTGAACCTGCTTTATCGGGACACAAGTCGCAAAAATGGGCACTTGACCCTTCAAGGATCAAGCCAACTAAAACCACCTTTAAAGGTGTAATTCCCGGAGTAGAGGCCCGCTGTACGGGCTCTATAACATTGGAAGTGGTCTTCGGATCTCCGGATAATTTCCGAAGCGAAGAGTTAATCTTCAACATCGTCCCTTTCCGCAATGGTTACCATGCACTGCTCGGACGAACTGCATTCGCCAGATTCAATGTGGTACCACACTATGCATATCTCAAGCTCAAGATGCCAGGACCACGCAGGGTCATAACGGTGAACGGAAACATGGATCGATCCCTACGAACAGAAGAACATACTGCAGCCCTTGCGGCGGAAGTACAATGCGGCCTTCTCCGACAAACCAATCCGGCGACAACAACTTCGAGCACATTCAAGCGAGTCCGGAACACCCCGCAACAGGATCATCAGGCATGCCAAGAGCGCGACTAGCAGTCCGGCCTCTGCTTAAGCCCCATAAAAGCAGCGTTCGTGCCACGGTGCACACAATTATGAACTTAAAATACCATGGGCATAGGCGGAGGCACATCAACGACTCAGTCAATAGTGCGGGTAACCGCCAAATACTTTGATACTCTTTCTCTCTTACCTTTCAGGACACCGCGTTGGCGCAGCATCCTCAAAAGCCGAATTGTCGGACTCATAGGGAAGAGACATCCACGGAGGCAACAGACGTTGTGCACAGAAGGAAATACACAGGTGGAGTCTATTTACGATCATTATGCCTGCTATATCTATCCGAACACAGCCTGCCCCTGGATAGGACATGTCAAATAGTCCTATTTTATCTCTGCTTAACGCATCCATTGTAAATGTACGCTTAAACGTATTTTTCGTCAATGTGAGATCATACATAGCGTCAGCTTATTATTCTTATTTGAGCATTTTTCTCTTATAAATGTTTATTTGATATTGCATCCATACACCTTGGTATGGCCAGTTTGCCAGGGGCTTCTTATGGCGCCCCGCTATATGGCAACTAAAGTCTGAACACTTTCAACAGTGCGGCACCCCAAACTTATAGCACTATATGCATCAGCTCTGAATCGTGTCTTGGGTCTACAGTTGGGATAGCCCGGCTCCCTTGTTTTGGTGCCTTACGTTCCATTATATCGGCTAAGGTAGCGCAGGGAGAACTACTGCGATTGTGTCCCGGTTCTTCCGGACGAGCACCTCAGTAGAGAAAGCCGAAAACAGACCGGCATGACGTGGCGAGAGCTGGTCGCTGTTCGAGAGGTTCTAAAATCCTTAAAGATTTTCCGCTTTAGTCGATAAATCAGCTTCGTCCGATCTAGGCATGTATAGCGCCCCGATTCGGTCTTCCGGATTCTAGGGGCTTCGCCGAAATTTAAAATTGTAGACTTCTATGGCTAAGTGAAAGTTATAAAGCTGCATAGTCCGATTGCCTGGTTATTTGCGCGGACACCTCCTTAAGGGACCAAACATTTGGGTAAAGAGTGTCCGGTTTTCCACGAACACCCTAGTGCTAGTCACGCAGGGCGGAAGCCGACGGTAGCCTACTTCGAGGATTTGATAAACAGCCGCACAGAAGGTAATATTTTAAATAACAAAAGTGCTATATAGCACAAGTAACTTCGTCTTTAATTACAAACATGACAGAAGTGGATTTATTCAAATATGTCGTCCTTGGTACACTCATCGGCGGCGAGACGAGCACCCTTCATCACGCCATCATAGTACATTTTAGGACGGCGATGCGCCTTGCCCTCCGGCGGCCCATCCTTGACCAGCTTCTCCGCATCCAGCTTGCCCCAATGCACCTTGACGCGGGCAAGGGCTCGTGAGCACCTTCAATGCAAGCGGATCGCTTGATCACCTCAAGCCGCAGACGAGCATCCACCATCCGCTTGATCAGGCCAAGTAGCTAGTGGGCGAGGAGCTCACGGGCCACATCCGGACTATGAAATCTTTCATAGCCACTTGACCACCGGTGGAGTTCGACCAACTGCTTGAGCTTGGTCACTTTCGAGGCGTTAGGTGTTCGCCCCACATCTGGGACCAAAACATCTTCTCCATTGAGCTCCCCTCCTGGGCACGGTAGAACTCCGCGGCGTCAGATATGCTGCGTGGCAGATCTGCGAATGCCCCTGGAGAGCTCCGAATTCAAGTAAGTTAAAGAAACGCCTCCTCCACATGTTTGCTTTGCATAAAGAACTTCTTACCCGCTGCTATCTTTTTGGCCTCCTGGATTTCCCGCTCTGCCTTCTCGGCCTCGGCCTTGGCGTCTCTTACACTCTCAAGGGCCTTCACAAGCTCGGCCTCTTTCGCCTTCAGATCATGCTCCATGGACTCGAACTTCTTGCCGAGGTCCTGGAGCTCCTGTTGTACCTCGCCCACTCTAGCACTTTGCTTTTTGCGCTCCCTGCATTCCAAGGCCGCTTTGTTTTCGGCCTCGGACAGCGCTTCCTTCAGGGACACCACTTCAGCGGTGGCCCCTGTTACACAGTCATGACGCTTTGGCATTAGATTGACACATTTTCCTTATCTTTGAATACACATACAAACGGGGAATCAATTACCTTCATTCTCCTCGAGCTGCCTCTTCGTGAGGCTAAGCTCTCCATGCGCCTGCTCCAGGTCCCGCTTTAGTTCGGCAACCTCGGCAGTACGGGCAGCAGCAGCAAGCAGCACAGCCTGCTTATTCACAACAATGCTTATTATTAGACTCCTGTGGATTATAATTGATCCTCCGTTTGGCTTTTCCTACCGAACGTCAAACAGAGTATCAGGGGCTACTACCTATCGGGTGATAATCTCATACATTTTTTACTTACCTCAAAGCCCGTCAGGAGGCTTGTGTAGGCTTCGGTCGGTCTGCTTTTGGCGGACAGAACCTTTTGAATCACCGCACTCATAAGAGTATGGTGCTCTTCTTCCATGGAAGCGCCTCGAAGCGCTTCCACCAGGCTATCCGGCGCCGTTGATGCGACGGAAGTCCTCGGCACGGGCGGCTCGCCCTCCCTAACGAGGGGCTGCCCGCCTAAGTGCGGAACCGTCGGAGGTTCCGGAACAATGTTCGGTCGAGAGTCCGCCATGTTGCGGCTTTCATCGACGCGATTTGCGGGAATCTTGAACCCCACATGTCCGACGTTCGGGGGTCCGCATTGGGGCGTCTCCAGGGTCGCCTCCCCCTGTTCGGGGAGCCTGCAGGACAACACCTCCTTGTCATCCGCAGGCTGTGGGGTGGTGGCCGTCGGGAGCGAGTTCATCTCCGAAGAACTCAGAGACCCATCTGAAGACGACACCGCCGGATGAGTCCGGGCCGGACTGCGTCAATATTTGGTGTTAATAAACAATTATGAAGTGAAAACCACGATAGAGTGTGGACACTTACGATCGCGTCGGGTGCTTCCCCCGGGGCAGCCACCCCTCATCGCTGTGAGTGGCCATGGTGGAGTAGTCCGGAAGGGATGTTTTCCCCTTCTTGGACATCCCAGCCTTCCCCTCTGGGGAGGCTTTCCTCTTCTTCTCCCCCCTGGTGTGGGGAGGCGGAATTTCTTCCTGATTCCCCCGCCTCTGTGGGAGGAATCTGTCTCGTCGTCATCGGGGCGGCGAGGGGTATCTTGACCTTGCGTCGAGGGCCTTTTCCGGCCCCCCGGCCCGCTTCGCCGGGCTCCTCATCCTTTCCGGATGGAGCTTCTTCTTCTTCCTCCTCCCCTTCATGGGAGGAGTCTGCCTCCTCATCCTCGGACGAGGCTTCTGGCACAACCTTACACCGGAGACCCTTCCGGGTCCCCGGGGCCTTCTTCTCGGCCTTCTTCTCCGGCACCTTGTACGGTCCCGGGACCAGCATCTCCGTCAGGAGAGCATCCGCTGGGTCTTCTGGCAGCGGAGCCGGACAGTAGACCTGCTCTACTGTCTCCACATAGTCTTGAAGCAAGTATGCATGATTACTTAGGGGACTCCCGTGGATATATTGTAACAAACTGGGTCCGGTGGTAGTCTGAGAACTCACCTGGCTAGGAGCCCGCGTGGCATGAAGCCCGCGGTCCTCGGATGTGGGAGGAGGTACTTCGGAGGCCTTGAACATCACTTTCTATGTGCCCTCGTGCGTCATGCCGTATAGCTCCCGGAGCGTCTGGTGTTCGGTCGGAACGAACTCCCACGGATTAATTGCCCGCATTTGACAGGGCAGGCTCCGCGAACGAGCATGACCTGGATCACGTTGACAAGCTTGATGTTCTTGTCCCAGGAGGTCAACCGCATAGGGGTTCCGGATCGGAACTCGGGGGCCGCTGCCCAGCTGGCGCTGCGCGGCTCGGTGATGTAGAACCTCCCCGATTGCCATCCTTTTACGGTTTCTGTGAAGGAACCGTCCATCCAGGTGACGTTAGGCATCTTGCCCACCATGGCTCCTCCGCACTCCGCTTGCTGGCCGCTTAGCACCTTCGACTTCGCGCATAAGGTTTGCAGCCATAGGCCGAAATGAGGCCGGATGCAGAGAAAGGCCTCGCATACGACGATGAACGCCGAGATGTTGAGGACGAAATTCGGGGCTAGATCATGGAAACCTAGCCCATAATAGAACATGAGCCGCGGACGAAGGGATGGAGTGGAAATCCCAGTCCACGGACGAAGTGGGTGACGAACACGACTCTCTCATGGGGTCCTGGGGTCGGAACGACCTACCCAGCGTCCGGTAGCCGGTGCGCTATGTCTGCGGCCAAGTATTCGGCCGCCCGAAGATTTGTGATGTGCTTCTCCTCTACGGTGGAAGCCACCCACTTGCCTCCTTCTCCGGACATGTTTAGCTGTGCGGAGGAGACTTGGGCTTGGGCGTTGGAGCTCGAGGGGGCAAGAATGGGAAGAGAAGGAAGGGGGCGTGGGTAAAAATGAGGAAATCTTATCCCTTTATAGAGGCGACGAAAGCGGTGCGCCTCCCCGTTTGCCCGTTGGAAATCGCTTGCTTCCCAAGCGCCACGATTAATGGTGTGGTGGGATTACCCGTACCCGTATTGATGAGAATCCCGTAATGAGGGGGCACAATCTCTGCTTTGACAAGACGTGTCAAGGAAACCGCCTCGCAATATGCGCTATGGCTGGTTGTGGAAAGATGGTTAGAATAATAACTTGACCGTAGTGACACGTCGCATTGCCTAAAAAAGTTGTCAGCAGATTGCATTTGTGAAACATTATTCTCTCTACGGTGGCATACGAAGATCATCTTGTGGATCCGGACACGGTTTGAGTGTTCGATAATTACCTTGGAGTATTCGGAGGAGGAACCCGCCCTGCAATGCTGAAGACAATACTGCGCACCGGACTCATCGTCATTGAAGCCTGGTTCAGGGGCTACTGAGGGAGTTCTGGATTAAGGGGTATCCGGACAGTCGGACTGTACAACATCCGGACTATTGAAGCGTGAAGATACAAGACTCAAGACTTCGGCCCGTGTCCGGATGGGACTTTCCTTGGCGTGGAAGGCAAGCTTGGCGATCCGGATATTATATTTCCTTCCTTGTAACCGACTCCATGTAAACCCTAGCCCTCTCCGGTGTCTATATAAACCGGAGAGGTTGGTCCTTAGAAGGCCGATCACAATTATAATCATACCATCATAGGCTAGCTCCTAGGGTTTAGCCTCTACGATCTCGTGGTAGATCTACTCTTGTACTACCGATATCATCAATATTAATCAAGCGGGAAGTAGGGTTTTACCTCCATCGAGAGGGCCCGAGCCTGGGTAAACATCTGTGTCCCTTACTTCTTGTTATCATCAGCCTTGACGCACAGATCGGGACCCCCTACCCGAGATCCGCCGGTTTTGACACCGACACCAGGTACTATTGTGCTTCAGTTAATTCAGCCGTCCGTTGAGCCGTCGACCGGGCAGAACAAGCGGAGGAAGCTAGGCCCCGGCAAGTACTTCTCCACCGAGCTCCCCGGAGCCACCAGCGAAGATGTTGCCGTGGATGCCGATCCTGCCACGGGGCAACTGACTCCGGCAGGACCTCAGGTCATGGCTGTGGAGGTGGCCGCTCCCGTAGCAGAAGAAATGCCTTTGGTCCTTGTCGTCGAGCCACAGGCTCCGGCATGGGCACAGAAAACCGTCTGATTCCTTCAGAAAGGAGAGCTTCCTGAGGAGCAGGAACATGCAGAAAGAGTAGCCCGCCGGTCTGCTCTGTACCAAGTCGTTGATAACGAACTATACAGAAGAAGATCGAATGGGGTGAAATTGAAGTGCATCTCCCGGGAGGAAGGACTAAAGTTGTTGGCAGAGATACATGGAGGCATATGTGGCTCCCACATAGGGTCGAGGGCCCTTGCCGGCAAGGCTTTCCGGCAAGGTTTCTTCTGGCCCACCACCCTCCGAGATCTTGACGGCACTAGTAACCAAGTGTGAAGCGTGCCAGTTCCATTCGAAGAAGCTCCATCAACTAGCTCAAGCCCTTCAAACTATCCCTCTCTCCTGGCCCTTCTCGGTCGGGGGGCTCGCCATATTGGGCCCTTTCCCCCGTGCTATCGGGGGCTTTGACTACTTGTATGTTGCAATCGACAAGTTCACAAAGTGGCCAGAGGTGGAAGCTGTGAGGAAGGTGACAGCGCAGTCAGCCATCAAGTTCTTCAAGGGACTAGTGTGCCGTTTTGGGGTGCCCAACAGGATCATCACCGACAACGGCACACAGTTCACAAGCCAAGCCTTCATGCAATACATTGAGGATCTCGGCAGCAGGGTCTGTTTTGCTTCTGTGGCACATCCACGGAGCAACGGCCAAGCGGAGAGAGCAAATGCTGAAGTCCTACGAGGCTTAAGAACGAAGACTTTCAACAGGCTGCGCAAGAGTGGAAGGCACTGGATTGATGAGTTGTTGGCGGTTCTTTGGTTGATCAGAACGACGCCAAATCGAGCCACCAGCTAGACACCCTTTGCCCTGGTTTACGGGGCAGAAGCAGTTCTCCCCATAGAACTCATATACGGGTCACCTCGAGTGCTCGCTTATGATGAGCTTGAGCAAGAGCGATTGCAGCAAGATGACGCGGCGCTCCTTGAGGAAGATCGTCTCCGGGCGGTGTGAGAGCAGCACGCTACCAAAGAAGCCTTGCGCCGCTACCATAGCCGCAAGGTTCATGCCCGGAGCTTTGAGGAAGGCGACCTTGTTCTTCGGCACGTTCAGTCGGCCAAGAATTCCAACAAGTTGACGCCGAAGTGGGAAGGCCCTTATCGGGTAACACGAGTCACCAGGCCCGGCGCAGTCCGGGTGGAGATCGAAGATGCCATTCCAGTGAGCAACTCCTAGAACATCGAGCATATCCGCAAGTTTTACCCATAAGGCGCGGCTGCCGGGCCTCCCGACAAGCTACCCTTTTGTACAAGCCTTGCCGGAAAGGCATGTAACCCTTTGTACAAAGCCAGGCGCAGACCCTGAGCATAAATAAATGAAGCGCTGGCGCCCTAAGTTATAGCATGCATGCTAGGTTGAGTCTCTTCCTTGGTTAGGGTTGATAGTGCTTACCGGCGGCTACCCCTAGCTTAGAGGTCGAGTGCGCGTCTCTCTGTTCTTCTCTGTCTTCTTTGGTTCGCAGGACACATGAATATCCTTACCGAGCTGCTTTGGAAGAAAGGGGACGGACCGACGTCTGGGCTCCGGCAAGCCAATATTGTCGGGGGCTACAAGAGCACAGATCCACCTGCGGCAAGCCAAGGTTACCGGGGGCTACAGATTCAGATAAGTTCTCTATCCCTTATCATTCGTTTCGTTATAGACAGAGGTATGTGAAACCTCGTTTTATCCTTAGGCTACCGTGCTCCCCTCATTCCGGACCCTAGGACTCGTCTCCTAGGGACCGAGTTTGATCGTAGTCACGGCAGCAAGGAAATGAAACAAGGAGCCTAAGCCCACCTCATACCTGCCTCCGCCAAGGGCGTGAGAAAGGTCGAGCGAAGTGGGGGCCGGCAAGGCTTGTTGCCGGGCAAAAAAATACGTTTATCTTAAGGATAACGAGGATTCACTCCTTGTCATGGGTTCCACCCGTGAACGAAAATCCCGGCAAACATCCCTTTTTCATTAAAAACATCCCGTACAGGTATAGTTCGTACGAAATGAAAAACATGAACATGGGGATTACAAGTTCTAAAGTTAACAAAGGCCCGAAGGCTTACAAGACTAAAAAGATACAAGGTGCCCGTAACCCCTTTCTTGTCCCTCTCCTCAGGAAATGGAACAAGAAAAGCAGGAGGGCAAAAGGGGCGCCTAGGCGAGCTACGAGTGGCAGAAGCCACCAAGAGAACATCTTGGTGGCCGTCCAAGGGCTGGATGGTGATGGCAGCGCCGGAGGCAGAGCTCGAAGACGAGGCGGCAGGACGTCGATACACGACGAAGGCGTCGGTGCCCGCGTACTCCGACTTGACAGCCTTGCCACCCACCCTCTTCCTCTTCTGCAGCCTCCCAATGCCAGCTGCCCAAGGAGACGACCCCGAGAAGTTCAAGGAGCTGGCGACATGGATGATGGGGTCGCCTGTGCCGCTCGGAGCGGCGCCCGACGCCTAGTCAGACCCGTCATCCTGCAGCCCGCTAGCCTCGCCGTCGTTGCCGTTGTCCTCCTCGCCACTCTTGCTCGAGGAGGAATCTTCATCATCAGAAGAGCTCTCCATGCAGCACCTTACGCGAGTCCTGAAGTGCCCGAAGATCTTGACGGAGAGGAGGCCACCCTCCATTAGTTTGAAATGGAGAGTGAGCCCATCCATCAAGCTGTGGAGGCGAGCGAAGATCTTCGACCCTCGATGAAGATACAGGACGTGAGGGGCAGGGAACTCGATGTCGGCCCATGTGTCGTTGTTCCCGCAACCCCTCATATGCAGCCGCAACGCCTGCGGCGGATCCAGCTCCATCGCCTGCGCGAATGGAGTCGGGAGGCGAAGGCGACGGCGCGGTGGCCGGCGCAGCCTGACGAAGAATTCGCAGGGGTTGTCCCTGGCGTGGCCCTCCATCGGAGGAGGGGCTTCTGGCGGAGGCGAGGCTGATCTGCCGCCCCGTCCTCCTCTCCCTCGAGCACCACGACGGCCTCGACCTCGCCCCCTCCCCCTTCCTCTAGCGGCTGGCTCCGCCACTATGACCTCTTGGGGAGGAGCGATGCGCTGTCTGGCCGAAACCCTCGCCGCCATCGATGAAGCGTCGCCACACTCCCTTGCCATGGCAGAAGAAAGGAGGAAGCAAGAATGGGGAGAGGCGGATGGCGGAGGGTTGAGAGGCACCGTTCCTCCCGCTCCCCTCTTTATAAAGGGGCGGGGGCGAGGCTCGGCCGCCCCCTCTCGGCCAATCCAACCCGTTGAAGTGACAGCGAGCGGGGCCGTCGACCGCCCTCCTCGCTCCATTAAAGGCGTGTGGGAATCGACCCTTGCACGTGCACGACTTCCCACGTCCCGTGCCCCTGTCATTCGCTCTGCATTAGGCATGCAGCGAACGTGGCGCAAGGGGCGGGCATAGTGGGACGCGTGGAGCGACTGTTCCCAAGCGAGGGCAGTAAATGGGAGGCGGCCCTGCGGTCTCAAAGAGACACGCGAGCCGCCTCTTTACTGTCCACCACAAGGTGACGCCAGCATGCTTCCATCATGCGCGCGCGCACGACCCCCACGTCGCGTGTTCAACACAGGCCGTGGAGAAGCGCAGCAGACGGAGCAGTTACCGCGGTAAAATCCGCCCTAACTACCCGCGCACCGTCCTGGGCCTGGCCCAACAACGTGCTGCGCTTATGTGTGGCCCAGGCCCGGTGGCTCCTGTCGGTGTACAAAAGTAGGGGCTCTCCTTTTGACCCCTTTACTTGTGCACGGGCAGTCAGAGCCACCAGCCACGACCACGCATAACATGGTGGGAAAGGGAAGCCGGAGAGAAGCTGAAGGCACAAGACAAAACGAAGCAACGACAAGGACCAAGTCCACAAAGATCAGATGGACGAAGCAGGTTTCCCCGGCAAGGACCCTTGCCAGGGCAGCCTCAGCGACCCCGGCAAGACCCGTGCCGGGGCAGCTCGCCCACACCAGCCGAGCAAGCCACCCTTGAACCCACCAACACTCGACAAACGCATTGGGACAGGGCTCGGGAGGCTCCTCCGTGGTGGCATGCAGATCTTTGTGAAGACAAAGAATAGTCAAGATCAAATGGGGATAGGAAGGCAACCATCCTCACCGAAGAAACCCACAAGACCCTCGGCAAGATCCTTGCAGGGGCGCCATACCATACAGCAAGACCCTTGCCGGGCCACCCGACAAGACTCTTGCTGCTGCCGACAGGCCACTACCAGTTCCCGACCAGCCAAGTCTCCGCCGCCGTTCGCATACAGCTGCCGACCCAACCAGCTGGGCAGGCACCTGCATGGCAACATGCAACCTTCGTGGAGGCTCCACCACCGCGCCACCTCAACTGCCTGCTTGCCTACATGGCACCGCATGCATCGCTGGCCAGGGCGCGTGTCGAAGCAAGGAAGAGCGGCGACGGACGGGACGGGCCTCGCCCCCGTCCCCCAATAAAGCAAAGGGACACCTAAGCCTCGCATTAAATGCGCTTTATCCTGTAATGCGAGCGATAAGCTCAGGGCACTGTACGCCTTTCCACCTCCTATGTGCCACTGTGGCAGCCCCTTTAGACTATAAAAGGAGGCCCATGGCATACTGGAGGGGGGATTCGGCTCTTTCGAACCACGCGCTGACCACGGCTAGTTCGAGAGCTCAAGAACTCTCGGAAATACACCCACCAAAGCAGGACTAGGGTTTTACGCATCCCCGCGGCCCGAACCTGGGTAAATCCCCTTTGTGTTGTCTACTAGTCCCGCTCTTCTCACGATCCCCGCACCCCGCAACCGTAGAAGGGATTCCAGTGATCTCATAGGTATCGTTCCCCACTGACAATGTTATTGATGTGTACTTTACTAGTGTTTATAGAAACCCCTCGGTATTTGATACTGGTTCAGTTGCTAAGAGTAGTAACTTGAAAACATGAGTTGCAAGATAAACAAAGACTAGTTTAGGACGAGGTGACGATGTGTATTGGAAATGATTCCAAGGTTGATAAGATCACCATCACACACTCCTTTTACCTTCGGGATTAGTGTTGAACCTAAAATAAATGTTATTTGGTGTTTGCGTTGAGCATGAATATGATCATGTTTATTGCAATACGGTTATTCATTTAAGTCAAAGAATAATTGTTATTCTGTTTACATGAATAAAACCTTCTATGGTTATACACTTAATGTAAATGGTTTATTGAATCTCGATTGTAGTGATACACATATTCATAATATTGATGCCAAAAGATGCAAAGTTGATAATGATAGTGCAACATACTTGTGGCACTGCCGTTTAGGTCATATTGGAGTAAAGTGCATGAAGAGAATCCATACAAATGGACTTTTGGAATCACTTGATTACGAATCATTTGATGCTTGCTAACCATGCCTCATTGGCAAGATGACTAAGACTCCGCTTTCCGGAACAATGGAGCGAGCAACAGACTTATTAGAAACAATACATACTGATGTATGCGGTCCAATGAGTGCTGATGCTCGCGGCAGGTATCGTTATTTTCTGACCTTCACAGATGATTTGAGCAGATATTGGTATATCTACTTGATGAAACATACGTCTGAAACATTTGAAAAGTTCAAAGAATTTCAGAGTGAAGTGGAAAATCATCGTAACAAGAAAATAAAGTTTCTACGATCTGATCATGGAGGTGAATATTTAAGTTATGAGTTTGGTCTTCATTTGAAACAATGCAGAATAGTTTCGCAACTCACGCCACCTGGAACACCACAGCGTAATGGTGTGTCCGAACGTTGTAACCGCACTTTATTAGATATGGTGCCATATATGATGTCTCTTACTGATTTACCGCTATCATTTTGGGGTTATGCTTTAGAGACGTCTGCATTCACGTTAAATAAGGCACCATCTAAATCCGTTGAGATGACACCGTATGAACTGTGGTTTAGCAAGAAACCTAAGCTGTCGTTTCTTAAATCTTGAGGTTGTGATGCTTATGTGAAAATGCTTCAACCTGATAAGCTCGAACCCAAATCAGAGAAATATGTCTTTATAGGATACCCAAAGGAGATAGTTGGATACACCTTCTATCACAAATCCGAAGGCAAAATATTTGTTGCTAAGAATGGATCCTTTCTAGAGAAGGAGTTTTCTCTCGAAAGAAGTGAGTGGGAGGAAAGTAGAACTTGATGAGGTAATTGTACCTGCTACCGAATTGGAAAGTAGTACATCACCGAAATCAGTTCCAGTGATTCCTACACCAATTAGTGAGGAAGTTAATGATGATGATCATGAAACTTCAGATCAAGTTACTACCGAACCTCGTAGGTCAACCAGAGTATGATCCGCACAAGAGTGGTACGTTGATCCTGTTCTGGAAGTCATGTTGCTAGACCATGGTGAACCTACGAACTATGAGGAAGCGATGATGAGCCAAGATTCCGACAGATGGCTTGAGGCCTTGAAATCTGAGATAGAATCCATGTATGAGAACAAAGTGTGGACTTTGGTGGACTTGCCCGATGATCGGCAAGCCATTGAGAATAAATGGATCTTCTAGAGGAAGACGGACACTGATAGTAGTGTTACTATCTACAAAGCTGGACTTGTCGAAAAGGTTTTTTTTTTTGACAAATTCAAGATGTTGACTATGATGAAATTTTCTCACTCGTATCGATGCTTAAAGTCTGTCTGAATCATGTTAGCAATTGCCACATTTTATGAAATCTAGCAAATAGATGTCAAAACTACATTCCTTAATGGATTTCTTAAAGAAGAGTTGTATATGATGCAACAAGAAGGTTTTGTCAATCCTAAAGGTGCTAGCAAAGTGTGCAAGCTCCAGCGATCCATCTATGGACTGGTGCAAACATCTCAGAGTTGGAATATACGGTTTGATAAGTTGATCAAAGAATATAGTTTTATATAGACTTGCAGTGAAGCCTTATTTACAAGAAAGTGAGTGGGAGCACTACAGCCTTTCTGATAAGTATATGTGCATGACATATTGTTGATCAGAAATGATGTAGAATTTTCTGGAAACCATAAAGGACTGTTTGAAAGGAGTTTTTCAAAGAAATACCTCGGTGAAGCTGCTTACATATTGGGCATCAGGATCTATAGAGATAGATCAAGACGCTTGATAATATTTTTTCAATGAATACATACCTTGACAAGATTTTTTGAAGTAGTTCAAAATGGAACAGTCAAAGAAGGAGTTCTTGCCTGTATTGCAAGGTGTAAAGTTGAGTAAGACTCAAAGACGACCACGACAGAAAATGGGAAGAGAATGAAAGTCATTCCCTATGCCTCGGCCATGGGTTCTATAAAGTATGTTATGCTGTGTACCAAACCTTTTGTGTACCTTGCCATGAGTTTGGCAAGGGGTACGATATTGATCCAGGAGTGGATCACTTGATAGTGGTCAAAATTATCCTTAGAAGACTAAGGAGATATTTCTCGGTTATGGAGGTGATAAAGAGTTCATCGTAAAAAGTTACGCCGATGCAAGCTTTTACACCGATCCGGATGACTCTGAGTCTCAATCTGGATACATATTGAAAGTGGGAGCAATTAGCTAGAGTAGCTCCATGCAGAGCATTGAATACATAGAAAATTTGCAAAATACATACGGCTCTGAATGTGACAGACCCATTGACTAAGCTTCTCTCACAAGCAAAACATGATCACACCTAAGTACTCTTTGGGTGTTAATCACATAGTGATGTGAACTACATTATTAACTCTAGTAAAACCCTTTGGGTATTAGTCCCATGACGATGCGAACTAATCACATGGTGATGTGAACTATTGGTGTTAAATCACATGGCGATGTGAACTAGATTATTGACTCTAGTGCAAGTGGGAGACTGAAGGAAATATGCCCTAGAGGCAATAATAAAGTTGTTATTTATGTTTCCTTATATCATGATAAATGTTTATTATTCATGCTAGAATTGTATTAACCGGCAACTTAGTACATGTGTGAATACATAGACAAAATAGAGTGTCCCTAGTATGCCTCTACTTGACTAGCTTGTTAATCAAAGATGGTTATGTTTCCTGACCATAGACATGTGTTGTCATTTGATGAACGGGATCACGTCATTAGAGAATGATGTGATGGACAAGACCCATCCGTTAGCTTAGCATTATGATTGTTGAGTTTTATTGCTATTGCTTTCTTCATGACTTATACATGTTCCTGACTATGAGATTATGCAACTCCCGAATACCGGAGGAACACCTTGTGTGCTATCAAATGTCACAACGTAACTGGGTGATTATAAATATGCTCTGCAGGTGTCTCCGAAGGTGTTTGTTGGGTTGGCATATATCGAGATTAGGATTTGTCACTCCATGTATCGGAGAGGTATCTCTGGGCCCTCTCGGTAATGCACATCACTATAAGCCTTGCAAGCAAAGTGACTCATGAGTTAGTTGCGGGATGATGCATTACGGAACGAGTAAAGAGACTTGCCGGTAACGAGATTGAACTAGGTATGATGATACCGACGATCGAATCTCGGGCAAGTAACATACCAATGACAAAGGGAACAACGTATGTTGTTATGCGTTTGACCGATAAAGATCTTCGTAGATTATGTAGAAGCCAATATGAGCATCCATGTTCCGCTATTGGTTATTGACCGGAGATGTGTCTCGGTCATGTCTGCATAGTTCTCAAACCCGTAGGCTCCGCACGCTTAACGTTTGATGACGATTTGTATTATGAGTTACGTGTTTTGATGAACCTAAGTTTGTTCGGAGTCCCGGATGAGATCATGGACATGACGAGGAGTCTCTAAATGGTCGAGAGGTAAAGATTGATATACTGGAAGGTAGTATTCGGACACCGGAAAGGTTCCGAAGTGTATCAGGTACATACCGGAGTACCGGAGGGGTTACCGGAACCCCCGGTGAAAGATATGGGCCATATGAGCCATAAGAGGGAGGCTAACCAGCCCACAAGGGGCTGGTGCGCCCCCCACAAGGGAGGAGGCCGAATTGGAGTAGGGAAGGGGGTGGCGCCCCCCTTTCCTTCTCCTTCTCCCTCTCCTTCCCCCTTTCCCTCTCCGGTAAAAGGAAGGGGGGTCCGAATTGGACTTGGAGTCCTAATAGGACTCCCCCCATGGGGCGCGCCCTAGGGCCGGCCTCCTCCTCCTCCCCTTCTTTATATACAGGGGCAGGGGCACCCCAAAGGCACTCCAAGATTTGTCTTAGCCGTGTGCGGTGCCCCCCTCCACAGTTACACACCTCGGTCATATCGTCGTAGTGCTTAGGCAAAGCCATGCGCCGGTAACTTCATCATCACCGTCACCACGCCGTCGTGCTGATGGAACTCTCCCTCGTCCTCAAGTGGATCAAGAGCTCGAGGGACGTCACCGAGCTGAACGTGTGCACATCGCGGAGGTGCCGTGCATTTGGTACTTGGATCGATTGGATCACGAAGACGTTCGACTACATCAACCACGTTACTAAACGCTTCCGCTTCGGTCTACCAGGGTAAGTGGACACACTCTCCCCGCTCGTTGCTATGCTTCTCCTAGATAGATCTTGCGTGATCGTAGGAAATTTTTTAAATACTACGTTTCCCAACACTACTACTATTACTCCACACGTCGACCGCTATCCAGCATGCATCTAGTGTATTAAGTTCATGGAGAAACGTAGTAATACAATAAGAACGATGACATGATGTAGACAAGATCTATCTATGTAGAGATAGACCCCATCATTTTATCCTTAGTAGCAACGATACATACGTGTCGGTTCCCTTTCCGTCACTGGGATCAAGAACCGTAAGATCGAACCCACTACACAGCACCTCTTCCCATTGCAAGATAAATATACCAAGTTGGCCAAACAAAACCCAAATATCGGACAAGAAATACGAGCCTATAAGTAATCATGCATAAAAGAGATCAAAGAAACTCAAATACTTTCATGGATATAAAAAGATAGATCTGATCATAAACTCAAAGTTCATCGATCCCAATAAACACACCGCAAAAGAGTTACATCATATGGATCTCCAAGAGACCATTCTATTGAGAATTCAGCGAGAGAGAGAGAGAGGAAGCCATCTAGCTACTAACTACGGACCTGAAGGTCTACAAAGAACTACTCACGCATCATCGGAGAGGCACCAATGGAAGTGGTGAACCTCATCCGAGATGGTGTCTAGATTGGATCTGGTGGTTCTGGACTCTACGGTGGCTGGATTAATATTTTGTCGACTCCCCTAGGGTTTTGGAATATTGGGATATTTATAGAGCAAACAGGCGGTCCGCGGGGGGGGGGGGGGGGGGATGGGGGGACCCGAGGTGGGCACAACCCACCAGGGCGCGCCTAGGCGTCCTGGCGCGCCCTAGTGGGTTGTGCTCTCCTCGGAGCACCCCTCCCCCCCTAGGCGCAGCAAGGGCCCATTATGTTCCTTCTGGTCCAAAAAAATCTCCGTGAAGTTTCATTGCGTTTGGACTTCGTCTGATATTGTTTTCATGCTATCTAAAAAACATGCAGAAAACAGCAACTGGCACTTGGCACTATGTCAATAGGTTAGTACCAAAAAATGATATAAAATGACTATAAAATGATTATAAAACATCCAAGATTGATAATATAACAGCATGGAACAATAAAAAATTATAGATACGTTGGAGACGTATCAGCATCCCCAAGCTTAACTCCTACTCGTCCTCGAGTAGGTAAGTGATAAAAACAGAATTTTTGATGTGGAATATTGCCTAACATGTCATATCATATTCTTTTCTTTATGTGATTCAAAGCAATAGTCTAGTTTTGACATGATAATATAAATACTCAAGCATATCAACAAGCAACCATGTCTTTCAAAATATCAACGCTAAAATAAGTTATCCCTAGCCCATCATGCTCAACCATTGATCCATTCATGAAACACACTCGCATATTAGCTACAACCAATACTTAAGTACGATCATATTGCCTCCTAGTTGGTGCTTTTGTAAGAGAAGATGGAGACTCAAATTCAAAAATAAAAATGCATAAAGTAAAAGAAAGGCCCTTCGCAGAGGGAAGTAGGGACTTGTAGAGGTGCCAGAGCTCAAAGCGAAAAACTTAGAGATAGAAACATTTTGGGAGGTGTATCCATCCCACCAACGAAAACGACTTAGAGTTCCCAACACTTTCCATGCTATATATATCATAGGCGGTTCCTAAACAGAAAATAAAGTTTATTCCTTTTTCCACCATACTTTCACTTTCCATGGCTAGTCGTATCCATGGGTGCCTTCCGTACCAACACTTTCCAAAGAATTTATTATTTGACAACATAAAGTAAATTCATTTTTCATTTCGGCATTGGGCATCCTAATACCTTTGCCTTACTCCCGTGCAAATACAAGTGAATAAACACTCATTGTGAGAATAACACATCTAGCATGGAAAATATTAGCCACCCCTCACCACTCCGCGAGTGAAACGATCACACAAAAGAGAAATTTATTTTGAAAATTAGAGATGGCACATGAAAATTTGCTTTAAACGGCAAAATAATACTGCATATAGGTAGATAAAGTGGACTCATGTGGCAAAAATGGTTTAAAGGATTTTGGATGCACAAGTAGAGATCATACTTAGTGCAAAATGAAGGCTAGCAAAAGATTGAGAAGCGACCAACCAAGAAACGGATAATCTCATAAGTAAGCATTAAGCATAATTAACACCGAATAATGCACCACAAGTAGGATATAATTTCATTGCATGACTATTGACTTTCGTGCTTGCATAGGGAATCACCATCCTTAACAACAACATTCTTACTAAAGCATAATTAATCATCAGCATAACTCACATATCACATCATCATATCTCAAAACTATTACTAAGAATCAAGTTTATTTTGTCCAATGATATTCATGAAAGTTTTTATTATATCCTACTTGGATATCTATCACTATGGGACTAATTTTTATGTGTTGCTTTTCATAAGCTCAAACAAATATAAGTGAATATCATGAGCATAATTTTTCTTTCTCTCAAAATAGTTTAAGTGAAGCAAGAGAGAATTTCTTAAAAAAATTATTAACTCTCAAATAAATCTAAGTGAAGCAAGAGAGCATTTCTCGTGCTCAAAAATATATAAGTGAAGCACTAGAGCAAGTCCATATATCATAAAAATTTAAGTGAAGCATAGAGAGCAATTCTAACAAGTCATGACATAATTTTGGCTCTTTCATAGGTGTGCCCAGCAAGGAATCAAGACTTAAAACAAAAAATAAAACAAACACAAACTCATATCATACAAGACGCTCCAAGCAAAACACATAGTATGTGATGAATAAAAATATAGCTTCGAGTAAAATACCGATGGTCGTTAGAAGAAAAAGGGGATGCCACTCGGGGGCATCCCCAAGCTTAGTTGTTTGCTCATTTTTGGATAATAGCTTGGGATGCCGGGCCATCCACAAGCTTAGGCTCTTCTTACTCCTTATTCCTTCATCCATCGTAAGATAACCCAAAACTTGAAAACTTCAATCACACAAAACTCAACAAAACCTTTGTGAGATCCGTTAGTGTGAGAAAAATAAATCACTACTATAAGTTATGTGTCAAACCAATTCATATTTTGTTTTTGCATTATATCTACTATATTCCAACTTTTATATGGCAAAAACTCATCAAAGAAAACCATAGAGCCATCAAAATAAGCACACAACGCAAAGAAAACAGAATCTGTCAAAACAGAACAGTCTGTAGCAATCTGACTATTTCGGAAACTTCTGGAACTCCAAAAATTCTGTAAAAATAGGACGGCCTGATAAATGTGTCTATTAATATACTACAAAAAGAATTGGCATTTTAGCACGCTCTGGTAAAAAATAAGAATTGTTTTTGTGAGCCCAAAAGTTTCTATTTTTCAGCAAGATCAAACAACTATCACCCAAGAAGATCCTATAGGCTTTACTTGGCACAAACACTAATTAAAACACAAAAAACACAATCATAACAGTAGCATAATTGTGTAAACACTCAAGAACAGAAAGCAAAAATAAAATTTATTCATTGGGTTGCCTCCAGACAAGCGCTATAGTTTTACGCCCTTTTTTGACCAAAGAACAGTAGGGTAAGCCCCCTACTGTGAGTAATTTTTCATTAATAATCAAAGATATCAAAGTACATAACATTGGTTGATGGGGGGACAACCAAAGAAAATCTATCTAAAAAGAAAGTAATGGGAAAAATTGGAAAGGATAAAACTGGAAATTAAATATTGTTTATCCAAGAGGACATGCCCTCTTTCAGAGTAGGTCTAGCCCTTAACATGGTTATTTTGAAATTTCTGATAAAATCATTCTTGCATTCATTTATTGAGCATGGCATTCCTTCAAAAATCATCCCATTTCTCTGGTTCCATTTGCTCCAGCATCCTAGTATCATGGTTTCCGTAAAAGTGACTAATTTTGTATCTCGTTCCATAGTTTTACGCCCTTAGCTAGGCATAAAGCAAGGATCTAAGTATTGTCATCTTTGTTTTGCCCTCATGATTGATTCATATGGTGGCCTAATTCTTGTTCTAGGGAAGTGTTCCATGCCCTTCCTCAAAGGAAATTGGAACTTAATATTGCCTTCTTTCATATCAATCACGACACCGATAGTGTGTAAAAACGGTCTACCAAGAATAAATGGACAAGACGGATTGCAATCAATATCAAGAAAAATAAAACATATGGGCACATAATTCCTATTTGCAAGAATAAGAACATCACTAATTCTTCCCATAGGCTTTTTAATAGTAGAATCCGCCAAGTGCAAATTTAAAGAACATTCTTCAAGATTGGTAAGACCAAGCACATCACATAAATATTTCGGAATTGTAGAAACACTAGCACCCAAGTCATAAAAAGCAAAACAGTCATAATTTTTAATATTGAATTTGATAGTAGGTTCCCACTCATCATGCAATTTTCTAGGAATTGACACTTCTAATTCCATTTTTTCTTCAGAAGCCTTCATCATAGCATCAACAATATGTTTAGTAAAAGCTTTATTTTGTTCATAAGCATGGGGTGAATTTATCATGGATTGCAACAAAGAAATACAATCAATAAAAGATCAACTATCATAGTTAAAGTCTTTGTAATCCAAAAGAGTGGGCACATCACTAGCTAAAGTTTTGACCTCTTCAAACCCACTTTCATCAATTTTCTCAACAAGATTTTCACCCTCTGAAATATTGGGACGCCTTCTACCTAAAGTCGACTCTTCTCCAGTCCCTTTTTCATCAATCTTAACTTTTCTAAATATGGAATAAATAGAAGAAACACCAATCATTTTAAGATCTTCATCACTTTTGCGAAATAAATCACTAGAAAACATTTTTTCTAAAAATTCTCTTTTAGCTCTAAGCATAACGATTCTTTTCCTACTTTCATCCATAGGAACATAAAGAGCTTTAATTGATTCATCTACTTTAGGCACAAAATTTTTCATCTTGAGATTTTCCACATCATGAGCAATTTGAAAGGATCGAGAAGAGGTGTCTAGAGGGGGGTGAATAGACTCTTAACAAGGAAAAGTTGTAGTTTTTATTTTCTTCAATTTAAGGTGGAGTTTTAGCACAAACAATAAGATTTCACTCAAAAACAGATCCAGCAAGAAAACGGCGAACGGAAAAAGAGGGGCAAATAAAACGGCAAATTTTTGTGAAGTGGGGGAGAGGAAAACGAAAGGCAAATGGCGAATAATGTAATTACGAGGAGATGAGATTTGTGATTAGGAACCTGGTATCTGTTGAAGATCTTCCCCGGCAATGGCGCCAGAAATTGCTTTTGATGTCGCTTGAAGCTACGTCGGTATTTCCCCAAAGAGGAAGGGATGATGCAGCATAGCGGCGGTAGGTATTTCCCTCAGATATGAAACCAAGGTTATCGAACCAGTAGGAGAACCAAGAAACACAACGTAAACAGCCCCTGCACACAGATAACAAATCCGCGTACCCGACGTGTTAAAGGGGTTGTCAATCCCTTCCGGGTATGGCGCCTCAAGATAGGCAAACGGACTCGAGATAAAATTGTAGTAGATTGATAGATCGATCGCCAAATAAAATAAATAATAATAAATTGCAGCAAGGTATTTTTGTATTTTTGGTTTAATAGATCTGGAAAATAAATGCAAAGGAAAAGTAGATTGCAAAGGCAAATATATGAGAAAGAGACCCGGGGGCCGTAGGTTTCACTAGTGGCTTCTCTCGAGCAAAATAGCAAACGGTGGGTGAACAAATTACTGTTGGGCAATTTATAGAACTTTGAATAATCATGACTATATCCAGGCAATGATCATTATATAGGCATCACGTCCAAGATTAGTAGACTGACTCTTCCCTGCATCTACTACTATTACTCCACACATCGACCGTTATCCAGCATGCATCTAGTGTATTAAGTTCATGGAAAAACGGAGTAATGCAATAAGAACGGTGACATGATGTAGAGAAGATCTATCTATGTAGAGATAGACCCCGTCGTTTTATCCTTAGTAGCAACAATACATACGTGTCGGTTCCCCTTATGTCAGTGGGATCAAGCACCGTAAGATCGAACCCACTACAAAGCACCTCTTCCCGTTGCAAGATAAATAGATCAAGTTTGCCAAACAAAGCCCAAATATCAGAGAAGAAATACGAGGCTATAAGCAATCATGCATATAAGAGATAAAAGAAACTCAAATAACCCTCATGGATATAAAAAGATAGATCTGATCATAAACTCAAAGTTCATCGATCCCAACAAACACACCGCAAAAAGAGTTACATCATATGGATCTCCAGGAGACCATTATATTGAGAATTCAGCGAGAGAGAGGAAGCCATCTAGCTACTAACTACGGACCCGAAGGTCTACAAAGAACTACTCACGCATCATCAGAGAGGCACCAATGGAGGTGGTGAACTCCATCCGAGATGGTGTCTAGATTGGATCTGGAGGTTCTGGACTGTGCGGCGGCTGGATCAATATTTCGCCAACTCCCCTAGGGTTTTGGGAATATTGGGGTATTTATAGAGCAAAGAGACGGTCCAGGGGGCACCCGAGGTGGGCACAACCCACCAGGGCGCGCCTGGGCGTCCTAGTGCACCCTGGTGGGTTGTGCTCTCCTCGGAGCACCCCCCCCCCCTAGGCGCAGCCAGGGCCCATTATGTTCCTTCTTGTCCAAAAACAATCTCCGTGAAGTTTCATTGCGTTTGCACTCCGTCTGATATTGATTTCCTGCGATGTAAAAAACATGCAGAAAACAGCAACTGACACTTGGCACTATGTCAATAGGTTAGTACCAAAATGGTATAAAATGATTATAAAACATCCAAGATTGATAATATAACAGCATGGAACAATCAAAAATTATAGATACGTGGAGACGTATCAGTGCTCTCCTCGGAGCACCCCCCCCCCAGGCGCAGCCAGATTATGTGTCTTCTGGTCCAAAAAATCTCCGTAAAGTTTCATTGTGTTTGGAGTCAGTTTGGTATTGATTTCCTGCGATGTAGGAAACATGCAGAAAACAGCAACTTGCACTTGGCACTATTGTCAATAGGTTAGTACCAAAAAATGATATAAAATGACTATGAAATGATTATAAAACATCCAAGATTGATAATATAACAACATGGAACAATCAAAAATTATAGATACGTTGGAGACATATCAGCATCCCCAAGCTTAACTCCTACTCGTCCTCGAGTAGGTAAGTGATAAAAACAGAATTTTTGATGTGGAATGCTGCCTATCATGTCATATCATATTTCTTTTCTTTATAGCATGGACATTTGGATTTTTATATTGTTCAAAGCAATAGTCTAGTTTTGACATGATAATTTAAATACTCAAGCATATCAACAAGCAACCATGTCTTTCAATCAACGCTAAAATAAGCTATCCTTAGCCCATTATGCTCAATCATTCATCCATTCATGAAACACACTCGCATATTAGCTACACCCAATACTCAAGTACGATCATATTGCCTCCTAGTTGTTGATTTTATAAGAGAAGATGGAGACTCAAATTCAAAAATAAAAATTGCATAAAGTAAAAAGAAGGGCCCTTCGCAGAGGGAAGTAGGGATTTGTAGAGGTGCCAGAGCTCAAAGCGAAAACTTAGAGATAAAAACATTTTGGGAGGTGTATCCTTCCCACCAACGAAAACGACTTAGAGTTCCCAACACTTTCCATGCTAGATATATCATAGGTGGTTCCCAAACAGAAAATAAAGTTTATTCCTTTTTCAACCATACTTTCACTTTCCATGGCTAGCTGTATCCACCGTTGCCCTCCATACCAACACTTTCCAAGGAATTTATTATTTGACAACATAAAGTAAATTCATTTTTTATTTCGGGACTAGGCATCCCTAATACCTTTGCCTTACTCTCGTGCAATGACAAGTGAATAAACACTCATCTTGAGAATAACACATCTAGCATGGAAAATATTAGCCACCCCTCACCACTTCACGAGCGAAATGAACACACCAAAGAGAAGTTTATTTTGAAAATTAGAGATGGCACATACAAATTTGCTTAGAACGAAAAAGAATACCACATATAGGTAGATATAGTGGACTCATGTGGCAAAAGTGGTTTAAAGGTTTTTGGATGCACAAGTAGAGATCATACTTAGTGCAAGATGAAGGCTAGCAAAAAGATTGAGAAGCGGCCAACCAAGAAACGGATAATCTCATTAGCGAGCATTAAGCATAATTAACACCGAATAATGCACCACAAGTAGGATATAATTTCATTGCATAATCATTGACTTTTGTGCTTGCATAGGGAATCACAAACCTTAACACCAATATTCTTACTAAAGCATAATTACTCATCAACATATATAACTCACATATCACATCATCATATCTCAAAACTATTACTAAGAATCAAGTTTATTTTGTCCAATGATCTTCATGAAAGGTTTTATTATATCCTTCTTGAATATCTATCACTTTGGGACTAATTTTCATGTGTTGCTTTTGACAAGCTCAAACAAATATAAGTGAAGATCATGAGCATAATATTTCTTTCTCTCAAATTAATTTAAGTGAAGCAAGAGAGAATTTCTTGAAAATTTTACTAACTCTCAAATAAATATAAGTTAAGCAAGAGAGGATTTCTTCAAAAATACTAAAGCACGCCGTGCTCAAAAAGATATAAGTGAAGCACTAGAGCAAGTCCATAGCTCATAAAAAATTTAAGTGAAGCATAGCGAGCAATTCTAACAAGTCATGACATAATTTTGGCTCTCTCAAATAGGTGTGTCCAGGAAGGAATCAAGACTTAAAACACAAAATAAAACAAGCGAAGGCTCATATCATAGAAGACTCTCCAAGCAAAACACATAGTATGTGACAAATAAAAATATAGCTTCGAGTAAAATATCGATGGTTGTTAGAAGAAAGAGGGGATGCCACTAGGGGGCATCTCCAAGCTTAGTAGTTTGCTCATTTTTGGATAATAGCTTGGGATGTCAGGCCATCCCCAAGCTTAGGCTCTTCTTACTCCTTATTCCTTCATCCATCGTAAGATAACCCAAAACTTGAAAACTTCAATCATACAAACTGAACAAAACCTTCGTGAGATCCGTTAGTGTGAGAAAAATAAATCACTACTATAAGTGATGTGTCAAACCAATTCATATTTTGTTTTTGCATTATATCTACTGTATTCCAACTTTTCTATGGCAAAAACTCATCAAAGAAAATCATAGAGCCGTCAAAATAAGCACACAATGCAAAGAAAACAGAATCTGCCAAAACAGAACAGTCTGTAGCAATCTGACTATTTCGAAAACTTCTGGAACTCCAAAAATTCTGAAAAAATAGGATGACCTGAGAAATTTGTATATTAATCTACTACAAAAAGAATTGCATTTTATCACGCTCTGGTAATAAATGAGAATTGTTTTCGTGAGCGCAAAAGTTTCTGTTTTTCCGCAAGATCAAACAACTATCACCCAAGAAGATCCTATAGGCTTTACTTGGCACAAACACTAATTAGAACACAAAAAACACAATCATAACAGTGGTATAATTTTGTAAACACTCAATAACAGAAATCAAAATGCAAAAATAGATTTTATTCATTGGGTTGCCTCCCAACAAGCGCTATAGTTTTACGCCCTTAGCTAGGCATAAAACAAGGATCTAAGTTTTGCCATATTTGTTTCGAGATCCATAAGATTCCCTCATGATTGATTCATATGGTGGCCTAATTCTTGTTCTAGGGAAGCGTTCCATTCCCTTCCTCAAAGGAAATTGGAACTTAATATTGTCTTCTTTCATATCAATCACGACACCGATAGTGCGTAAAAACGGTCTACCAAGAATAATTGGGCAAGACGGATTGCAACCAATATCAAGAACAATAAAATCTATGGGCACATAATTCCTATTTGCAAGAATAAGAACATCATTAATTCTTCCCATAGGCTTTTTAATAGTAGAATCCGCCAAGTGCAAATTTAAAGAACATTCTTCAAGATTGGTAAGACCAAGCACATCACATAAATATTTCGGAATTGTAGAAACACTAGCAACCAAATCACACAAAGCAAAACATTCATAATTTTTAATTTTGAATTTGATAGTAGGTTCCCGCTCATCATGCAATTTTCTAGGAATTGATACTTCTAATTCCATTTTTTCTTCAAAAGCTTTCATCATAGCATCAACAATATGTTTAGTAAAAGCTTTATTTTGTTCATAAGCATGGGGTGAATTTATCATGGATTGCAACAAAGAAATACAATCAATCAAATAGCAACTCTCATAATTAAAGTCTTTGTAATCCAAAAGAGTGGGCACATCATTAGCTAAAGTTTTGACCTCTTCAAACCCACTTTCATCAAGTTTCTCAACAAGATTTTCACCCTCCGAAATATTGGGAGGCCTTCTACCTAAAGTTGACTATTCTCCTGTCTCTTTTTCATCAATCTTAACTTCACTAAACAAGGAATCAATAGAAGAAACACCAATCATTTTAATATCTTCATCATTTTTATCCTCTAGTGAGATTGGTTTAGCGGCCATTTGATTAACTAGAGTAGCTTGTGCATCGGGTATTTTTCCTAGCAAACTTTCAGCAAAAGAATACTTAGATTGGAGATTGCAAACTTCTCTACTAATATCATCAAGTTGTTTGGTTATAGTATCAAGCACAACAGAGTGTCCCTTAAGTTCTTCGGTAAAATACTTATTATGCTCAAATTGTGTAGTCATATATTCCTTAGTACTTTTCTCAATTTCAAGCAAAATATTGGGGTAAGGAACATCAAAATATTTTCTTTTAGGCGTCATGATTACGCAAACAAGAACGCACACAAAAACAGATCCTGCAAGAAAACGGCGAACGGAAAAGAGGGGCGAATAAAACGGCAAACTTTTGTGAAGTGGGGGAGAGGGAAACGAGAGGCAAATGGCAAATAATGTAAATTGCAAGGAGATGAGATTTGTGACTAGGAACCTGGTATATGTTGAAGATCCTCCCCGGCAATGGCGCCAGAAATTCCTTTTGATGCGGCTTGAAGCTACGTCGGTATTTCCCCAATGAGGAAGGGATGATGCAGCACAACAGCGGTAGGTATTTCCCTCAGATGTGAAACCAAGGTTATCGAACCAGCAGGAGAACCAAGCAACACAACGTAAATAGCACCAGCACACAGATAACAAATCCTCGCAACCCGACGTGTTAAAGGGGTTGTCAATCCCTTCCGGGTACGGCGCCTGAAGATAGGCAAACGACGTGAGATAAAATTGTAGTAGATTGATAGATCGAACGCCAAATATAGTAAATAAGAATAAATTACAGCAAGGTATTTTTGTATTTTTTTAGTTTAATAGATCTGAAAATAAAAGCAAAGGAAAATAGACCGCAAAGGCAAATAATATGAGAAAGAGACAGGGGGCAGTAGGTTTCACTAGTGGCTTCTCTCGAGAAAAATAGCAAACGGTGGGTGAACAAATTGCTGTTGGGCAATTGATAGAACTTCAAATAATCATGACGATATCCAGGCAATGAACATTACATAGGCATCACGTCCAACATTAGTAGACCGACTCCTGCCTGCATCTACTACTATTACTCCACACATCGACCGCTATCCAGCATGCATCTAGTGTATTAAGTTCATGGAGAAACGAAGTAATGTAATAAGAACGATGACATGATGTAGACAAGATTTATTTATGTAGAGATAGACCCCATCGTTCTATCCTTAGTAGCAACGATGCATACGTGTCGGTTCCCTTTCTGTCACTGGGATCAAGCACCGTAAGATCGAACCCACTACAAAGCACCTCTTCCCATTGCAAGATAAATAGATCAAGTTGGCCAAACAAAACCCAAATATCGAAGAAGAAATACGAGGCTATAAGTAATCACGCATAAAAAAGATCAAAGAAACTCAAATACTTTCATGGATATAAAAAGATAGATCTGATCATAAACTCAAAGTTCATCGATCCCAACAAACACAACACAAAAGAGTTACATCATATGGATCTCCAAGAGACCATTGTATTGAGAATTCAGCGAGAGAGAGAGGAAGCCATCTAGCTACTAACTACGTACCCGAAGGTCTACAAAGAACTACTCACGCATCGTCGGAGAGGCACCAATGGAGATGGTGAACCCCATCCGAGATGGTGTCTAGATTGGATCTGGTGGTTCTGGACTCTACGACAGCTGGATCAATATTTCGTCGACTCCCCTAGGGTTTTGGGAATATTGGGGTATTTATAGAGCAAAGAGGCGGTCCGGGGGGCACCCGAGGTGGGCACAACCCACCAGGCGCACTGGGCGTCTGGCGCCTACTGTGGGTTGTGCTCTCCTGAGCACCCCCAAGCGCAAAGAAGGGCCCATTATGTTCCTTTTGGTCCAAAAAAATCTCCGTGAAGTTTTATTCCGTTTGGACTCCGTCTGATATTGGTTTCCTGCGATGTAAAAAACATGCAGAAAACGGCAACTGGCACTTGGCACTATGTCAATAGGTTAGTACCAAAAAATGATATAAAATGACTATAAAATGATTATAAAACATCCAAGATTGATAATATAACAGCATGGAACAATAAAAAATTATAGATACGTTGGAGACGTATCAAGCACCTTCGAGAGACTGACCCTGTACATCATCTAGACATTGACGAAGTCGCCTCAGTCGCATTCATAGTTGACGGGAATGTCTCCTCCCACTTAATGCACATCGCCGGAAGGTCTGAAATAAATCAAGGAAAATGCAAGCACCAGTGTCAAGTCTAGGACTTGAACTCTGGTGGGTTGGGGATAGCACTGCCCTCCTAACCATCCAATCACAAGTTGGTTTGTGTGGACTTATCTTATTACTAGACGTGTCTTGTTTCGTTGAAATTATATGTAGAAGATAAAGAATCCTCTTAATCAAAGCTTTTACTTTATTCCATATTAACCAAGTTACATCATAATAGTGCAACTATTAGTCAAAGACTTGTCATAATGAAACCTAATGCATTTGATAATTTAAAACAGAGGGGTAAAATAGGGGTAAATGAATGTGAAATCTATGGTGATAAGAAGAAACTAGACCTTCCTGCAAAAAAGAAAAGAAGAAGAAAGCTGAGATTGTCCTTCATTAGCCAAATATCTTAGACCTTCCCCGCACAAAAAAGAAAAAAACTGGAGAATGTCCTTCTTTCAACCGTTCATTGGCCAAATATCCTTGACCTTCCGCACAAAAAATAAAAACAAAGTGGAGATTGTCCTACTTTCAACCACTCATTGGCCAAATATCAATGGAATGTGGTTGGACAAACACTAGGTGTGATATATGTTGGATTTGGTGTTGCCACGGAATCGAAATTATGTAGAATAACAAAGTAGTAGGTTTGTTGGGTGTTGTTTCTGTTTCCATGAACCATATGGAAAACATAGCAACATGAAGGCTTGTTTTCAAAGAATAAAGTTGTGGGGAGCTACCAATGTTTTTTTTTCCTAAGCCGCTGGTTGGAATCATGGGTGATGTTACATAAAATGTGTGGTGCAATTTTTTTTTATAGTTGGTAGCTAAATGAATCTCAAGTGTCATCAGAGGTCTTCAAATGCCAACATGGCTAAACACTTCGGATTAGAGTGATTGGCAATGGTTCATGATTCCTTATTTATGTTGGTTGTCCCATGTTGTTGCTTTCATATTTATCTGTTGTAGAAATCTTTTGGATATCTTAGACCCATTTCCGTCCTTTAATTAGTTTGATCTTTTGGTTGATATTGTTTACTTAGCATATGATGTTTAATATCTCTGTAAAAAACATCTCATTGGTGTGCCACGGAAATGGATGTATGTGTCATGCCATACTCCAATTTTGTTATGAATTTGGGAGTCGTATGGCCTCTTACATTCCATCTTTTTGAAAAGGGACGAGTATCCAAAACATCATCTGATGTAGAATAGGTTATATGCATTCTCCTCTCATGTTGACTATTTGCCAACTCTGCACAAGTTGAGTTATATTGATTAACAATCACTTACATAACATGGTCCGAGTTATGTCAGGTCCCACAATGAAGGTGATTTGTCACAATTAGCGCTATTAGGCCAACCTATCCTATCTATCGTGGGCATTTGGAGAGTTCTAATAATTTGGACATACATTGTATACCTGTGATAACAAGCCACATGATTGTTGGAACAAGTATATGAAGCATGTCAAATATATCTAACAATGTTATGATAGAGGGCGCTTTGTCGCAGTTGCATCGATCTACAATGAAGCTTCTAACTAATAAAATTCTTGCCATAGTGTGAGCTCATTATGCATGAGGGCACACCATCAATGATGAGTTCATTATGCTAAGCATTTTCGTACAATAGAATGAACATTTGATCCCATTTCAAGTCTCCTTATGTATCACTCTTGCCATAGTGTGAGTTCTGGCTCTGACTTTTATCCGCGGTACTTAAAAATGCTTGGGGGGAATTGTTTATTTGCTAGTTTTAATCAAGGACCTTGATAAGTGCCACATGTCGGGTACGAGCATCTGGCATCTCTGAAAGTTTTTTATGGCAAGTTTAGTTATGCGAGGATGGCAACTTTAATTGGCAAACATGGCAATTTTTATGCTTCAGTTTAATTTTGACAGAAACTTGCCAGGTGTCATTGAATTTAACATCCCTGCGTGACTAAAATTGCCATCAATGGGTTTAATCAAAGATGGATTGACTTTATCACTCAACAAGAATGTTTAAGGGCACAAGAGTAGCTCATGGCATATTTTACCCCAAAATCGACATTCGGTCAATTGGTTGTAATCTTTATTACCATTGTTGTTCTTTGTACTCCATGATTGAAAAAGAATAAATTCAAATTTTCTCACAAAAAAGACAGAGATCCCGCCTCAGCTACCCGAGCCACATATCTCCTTTTGTAAAGAGATAGAGGACTTTTTAATCTAAATTGAAGGAGGCCCCGATCTCTTATCAATCTAATCCAAAGGCTGCCACAAATTAAAAACTAATCCAGAAAATACTTTTGAGGTAAGATCCAGAAATATTTCTAAAAAAATGATTTTATTCCCCAAAAGGAAACATGATTCATATAACGAAACAAAGCCCAGACGGTCTGGCCGGCGTCCATATACGGGCACATCAGGCGCCGCATCCACGACCATACGAACCTTCAGAGTCCATATAAATGTTTGGGGCCGGAGCGCCGGCCGAAGCGTTCGGCCGGTCTCACGCGTGACGCCCGATTAAGTGGGATCATGCGGCTTCCCCACGCGCACGTTTTATTAGTGTGGACCCGCACATCGCTCTGACCTCTCAATCCTTATCTCTTCCTGAGCACACTTCGTCCCCTTAAACTCGCCTCCTTCCCTCTGTCTCTCTCTCTCTCTCACACATCAGCCATGGAATCTGCACAACGTTCTGTGAGCTTTTTCACTGCAGAACAACTCCAGGCCCCCCGTTGCTGCGAGCACCTCCACAGCCGCCAAAAAACAGGAGATCACCGCTGGGCGTGCCCCCCGTTTTGCTACAACTCCTTCCTTTTTTGTTGTGCTGGAACCAGTGTCTTTTTTTGCTGCAACCAGACATATTTTTTGCTACTATCATTTTGTGATTTGGTGGACAAGAGCATTTTTTGCTACCACCGTATTTTAATTTTGCTACCACCGGCGAGAAAATTTGCTACATGCGACATAGCGGAGTTGCGACCCGCGATGACGGAGACGACAATGTTTTGCTGCATCTCCGTCATGCTTTTTTGCTACGACTAACGCTTTGTTTTGCTACATCCATGAACGGCGCATCGAGGTGCTGCAGGCACGGGAGCTCTTTTTTTGTGAACGAGACATGATTCTATTTTGCTTCGATCGATTTTTTTAATTTTGCTTCGATCCATTTTTTTGCTGGAACCACTCAAAAAATTTGTTACTCATGTCTTTGATTTTTGCTACCACCCCTTCTGATTTTTTGCTGGAACCATCGATTTTTTTTGCTAGAACCAATCACGGTATTTGTTGCGACAGTTGAGAGCAGCTGGGTAGTCGTCATCGTTTTTGCTGGAAGGGGCAGCACAAAAAGGTTTCAACCAGCAAGCAGAATTGCTGGAATCAGCATCTATAGAAGCTAGAACCTGCGATTTGTTTTGCTACATCAAGGGAGTGGTACAGGGCGAAGTGGAGTCGCATGTTTTTTTGCTACATCAGGGATTCTAAAAGGCTACAAACGTCGGGCTGTTTTGCTACAACGGCGACATGTGGAATTGGCTTACTTAGGGAAGAAGACGACTGCGGTGCCTGCAGCGTGCACCCTGCGACGAGCTCGACGGCAAGGATGGACGGGGTGGCGGTGGCGCATCAGATGCTACAACCGTGGGGCGGGGAGCTTCAACCACTTGGCCAAGAGCTTGGCGGTTATCCGACCATGACGGAGCTCGTCGGCGACCGACGGCGGGGGTCGGCGACGAGGGACAACCGGCGGTGAGAGGAGATGAGGAGGCGAGGCAAGGCGAGGGGGGCAGCGTGTGCGGGGGCGGCGCCCTCCTTCGGTCCTTCCTCTCCTTTTCTTCCGTGCGGGAGGTTGAAGATGGGGTGCGGGGGAGGAGGAGGAGAGATCTGACGGTTGCGCGCGTGCAAATCGGACGGATCTGGGCTGACCGGCCAAAAATTGGGCCGGCGCGCCGGCGCAGAGCGCTGCCCTATCTCCCATGATTAATAATCCTGAAAAGAAATCTACAGTACTCAGTATCCGTGATTAATAGTGCGGATCCTTCGTCAAGGAAACCCGTCCCGTCGACGTCACTCCATGCAGGTGGAGGTGGGTCCGCGGCTTATTAAAACTGCCCTTTCAGCCAGTGAGCCTAGTCAAACGGCCCCACAGCTCGGTCGTCGTCGTCTTCGCGTCGCCGAAGACCCGAAGTCAGACGACCCGACCGAGTCGTCACCGCATGGCTCCCCTGCTCCAGCGCGCCCTCCTCGCCGCCCTGCTGCTCGCCAGCACGGCCTCTTCCTCCGCCACCGGCAGCCGAGACGGCAGCAGCGGGCGCTTCGACCCCACCCGCGCCGTCCACGTCTCGTGGCGCCCCAGGTGACCGACCGACGCCGACCACCCTCCTCCGCCGGCCGCCGGCACCACAGCCTCGTCGGCATACATAACGTCCGTGCTTACGTCTGTGCCGCAGGGCGTTCCTGTACAAGGGGTTCCTGTCGGAGGCGGAGTGCGATCACCTCGTCGCGCTGGTGAGTTAACCATCTCATTCTCTCTCTCGGCGCCCGGCACACCGTACATAGGCTGGCATTCCATCGCTCGCAATACATGCGTGATCTGCGTGCGCGTGGTGTGCTAGGCGGAGGAGGGTGGCCTGCAGAAGTCGATGGTGGTGGACCGGCTGACGGGGAAGAGCGTGATGAGCCAGGTGCGCACCAGCTCTGGAACGTTCCTCCCCAAGAAGCAGGTGCGCGTCGCCTTCCCGCCACAAATCCGGGTCCTTTTTCCGACGGGTTTGCCTCACCATCTGCCCGATCTATCCGCCTGTCTGATCTGATCTACTCCAGGACCGAGTTGTGGCGAGGATAGAGGAGAGGATCGCCGCCTGGACCATGCTGCCACAGGGTGCGCTATGCTATGCTCTCCTCGGTGCATTGAACTCAGCGCACGCTGCATTTCAATTTTGATTCAAACTGCAATGTTGGGCAGAGAACGGCGAGAGCATCCAGGTGCTCCGGTACGAGAGCGGCCAGAAGTACGAGCCGCACGTCGACTTCATCCGGCACACGGCCAAAGGATACCATTCCCGCGGGGGGCACCGCGTCGCCACCGTGCTCATGTACCTGTCCGACGTCAAGATGGGCGGCGAGACCGTCTTCCCCAACTCCGACGTACTAATCGCAGATCTGTTTCCTAGCTGCATGCATATCTCATTCTTCCCAACCTACGACCTCCAAATTAATTTGTTTCGCCACAGGCCGAGACGTTGCAGCCTAAAGACGACACATGGTCAGAGTGTGCACGACGTGGGTACGCAGGTAATGGACGTGGACACCTGGCCATGCAGATAGTCTTAGTATCTCTTAATGTGACGCACTACACTACACTGCACTTTGGAGTACTGATTTCTTTTGCGTGGCAGTGAAACCCGTGAAGGGCGACGCGGTGCTGTTCTTCAGCCTGCACCCCAACGGGACGACGGACCTGGACAGCCTGCACGGGAGCTGCCCCGTGATCAAGGGCGAGAAGTGGTCGGCGACCAAGTGGATCCACGTCCGATCCTTTGACAGCCGCCCTCGCATGCCGTCCACCGCCGGATGCGGGGACGAGAACGATCTCTGCCCTCGGTGGGCCGCCAAAGGGGAGTGCGCCAAGAACCCTCGTTACATGGTCGGAACCGCCGGCTTCCCCGGCTTCTGCCGGAAGAGCTGCAACGCGTGCACCAGTACATTGTAGATTTGTAATCGCAGGTGGCTAATCGAAATAAAAATATCTGTTTATCAATGATTTGTTATGTACAAATATATCAACAAATCATTGTCCGGACAAGGCAAAATAGGCAATCACGTTCACGTGCCCTTGTTCGGCCGGACGACGCCGTCGTTGCCGGCGAGCGCCAGGTACTTGTCTTTCCTGGTGAAGCCGGTGCACTCGAAGGAGAGCGCCGAGGCGATGAGCCTCTGCACGTGGTTCGCCACTTCGTGGCTCGACCTCCCGCCGCCGCTGCAGGTGTGCTCCGCCGGCAGCCTGTCGAGGAACGTCACCGTGTACTGCGGCCGCGGGTTCATGAAGATGTAGAAGGGGTCCATCCCCTTCCAGCCCCTGGCCGTGGTGCCGTGGAACATGCTCATCCGGCACTCCGTCGCCACGGGCACGATGTCGTCGCTGAGCTCCGCGAAGAGCGACGAGAAGCGCAGCAGGAAGGGCTCCCGACACGTGGTCCCCTCGGGGCAGACGGCGAGGTCGCCCCCGGCGAGCAGGCGCCTGATGGCGGCGGCGTCCGTGGCGCGGTCGCGGGTGAGGCGGACGGTGCGGATCGGCGAGAGGAACTCGGAGAGGCGGGAGAGCGAGTAGGTGACGACGGACACGGGGCGGCCGAGCGCCACGGAGATGAAGACCGGGTCCAGGAGCGTGCGGTGGGAGCAGGCGAAGAGCGCGCCCGTGCGGCCCTCGGCATGCTTCGGGCGCGGCGGGGGCGCGCCTCGCACCACCACGCGCACGCCCAGCGCACGGTAGACGTGGTACTGCCACGGCATCGGGACGAGCGACCCCGCGGCGACCCGGACGCACGCGAGCAGGAAGCCGATGGGGTACCACACCACGGCGAGCAGCGCGGCCAGCGGCGTCGGGCGCTGGACGAGGCGGCCGTCGTGGAAGACCACCGGCTTCCGCAGCTTGTCCGCGCCCACGGCGTCCACCGGCTCCCGCGGCACGAGGTACGCCTCCTGCAGTCCAAAACCAAAGTTACAAAAGTATTCTGCACACGAACTTTGAATACAATTAGTAACCATGATCAGACCTTTGGTTACTGGTAAGCAGTTTAACCAGATGAACAAGAAATGGTTAGTTTGCACAAGAAGAACAGTATACTACAATAAAAGCATGCAAAAATGGCAGAATCAATGCCTCAACGCCATGGGACGTGGTTACCATATTGGTCCAAGCAACCACTCATCGTACGGGGAAACGGCTGTTGGGTTGCTCTACCTAAATTGGCATGCACAAAGAGCTGACGATGAGCGAGAGATGAATGCACGATATGTTCAGTACTCCCTCCGTCCGGGTATACTTATCGAAGAAATGCAAAAAAAAAATGTATCTAGAACTAAAATACATCTAGATACATCCATTCCTCCGACGAGTATTTTCGGACGGAGGGAGTAGTCCTGTAAGCTGACCCTCAGCCATCCTGCATGATATTCATGCATGCCTAGATGCATAAGCAACATGGTATGACACGAACGATCAGCTCAGGTTGACTAGAACGCCGACGGCCAACTTTTTCGCGCCGGCATATGGAACCCGTTTGATTTGTCGATGGGCAGCGTACGTCGAAACTCTGGGTAACATCAGGGATTTAACCAGTGCTTAAAGAATCAAGTAAGTAACCTTGCAAATGCTCATGAAGGCGTAGTCGGACCTCCGGTCGCCCAGCCCGACCTCCGGCGCGTCGCCGTCGCCGACCATCTCCCTCAGCGCCTCCGCCTTCCTCTCGCCGACGAGCACGCCCCGGCGCGAGTCCACCAGCCCGGTCGCGCGCCCGCGCCACGTCGCGAGCTCCGTGCCGGCGACGGCGTCAGCGCCGAGGTGGTCCCGCAGGAACGGCTCCACCATCACCCTGGGCGTGGCGGTCAGCACCCACCTCCGCCCGCACGCCGCGAACACGCGCCACGCGTCCGGGTGCACGTCGTCCGCGTAGAACCTGGGCAGCACGGCGCGCGCCGCGGACTCGATGTCCGCCACGCGCGCGCCCGCGGTCGCCGCGAACACCAGCACCCGCACGCCGGCCGACTCGGACACCGCGTGGTACAGCAACCCGGCGAGCGGCGCCAGGAGCAGGAGGAGCGCGAGACGCGGCACGCCGCCGGCCTCGAAGGCCACGAGCGCGTAGTAGGGGAAGGCGCTCCGCGACCGGAGAAGCGTGCCGTCCAGGTCCGACACCACGGTGTGGTCGCCGCGGCGCGACGCGTCGCACTTGCGCACCGCCGGGAACGGCTCCTCAATGGCCACCACCATTGCACTAGCTAGCTTGAACGCGAAGGCTAACCCGTTTGTGTTGAGCCGGCTGCGTGTGGTCGTGTGGTCTGCGCCTCTGTGGTTTGGTTTGTGCGCAAGTGTGCGCAAGGATTTATAGAGCGCGGCGACGCGTGACAGACGGGCGGTTTGGGGATAGTAGGAGAAAGGACAAAACAAGGGTTGACTGATTAATTGGGCGGTAAAATTGTGGACGAACCCACATTGAAATCCGCGTTTCTTCGTCTGTCCTTCTCTATTGCATGTTAAGAAAATGCCATTCACCCCACACACACGCACACAAAATCAGGTCTGACAATATTCTATCCAATCGAGAGCTGAGGATAGGTCCCAGGAGTGACGGCCCTCGTGTCGCTCCCTTGCCGGGGCGACTCGGGCGGCGGCTCAATCCTCCCGCTCACCGCGCCCCTTCCCACCTCCCTCCCCTCGCCGTCGCCGGTGGGCTCCGCCGGGCGAAGCCCGCGCGAATCCGGTGGCGGCGGGGCTTCTTCTTCCCATCTTCTGGGCGCTCGTGATGGGGAGATCACAGCGGCGGATGGCGGCCGGCGCGGGGGCTTGAGCGCCGGCCGCGGGCCGGGTCTCTTTGTGGTGCGGCGGCATTGTTGTCTTTGGTCGATCTGCGGCTGGCGGCGGGCTTCGCTCGCGGTTGGTGGTGCTGGGGTGGAGGGAGGCTCGGCCATGGGGTCTTGCGGCATGACTACGGCGGGCCAGCGGCTGGAGTACCCCGACGACCTCCAGCGGGACGGCGCTCGTGCGGTTGTGTGGCGGGCCGTCCCGTTTGGCCTGGTGGTGGCTGCATCGGGCGGATCTGGAGCTAGAGCTCGTGTAGCAGCTTCGGGTGGATCTGGTGGTGGCATCTTCGTGCGGCTGGATCCGGAGCTTCGGGGTGGCAGCCCGTGCTCCTCGCCTCATGATTTTGGTCTCGTGGTGTGCGTCGCGCCGGCTACGGCTCTTTGTGGGAGGTGCTGCAACAGCAAGGTTCGATCCCCGCCTTGACCGCACCGCGGGCGCTTCGGTTCTGGCCTCCGACAGGCGTGCGGTGGCGCGCGTGGGGCGTGTCAGCGTGCCTGATGTATGGCTGCAGCCCGGAACCAGGGTGGTTCTTGGCCTCGGGCAGCGCCCCTCTGCTCCTTGCCGGCATGGTGCTTGGTGGGGCACGGTGGCTCGCGTTGCGTCCGGTGGCTCTGCGTCTGGCCGGCCATTGGTGGATCTGGCGTCTAGTGTTGAGTTTGGCCGTCGGTGGTCTCCGCGAGGTGCGGCTGGCTGAGGCGGTTCGTCGTGCTTCTTCATCGTTGGAGGGTTCGACAGCGGTAGTGGTCGGCTGCCGTATTGCTGCAGGGATGTGCTCAAACTCCGGGTGAGAAACCTGTATCGGCTGTGCTGATGCTGGCGGCAACGGCGTCTACGGACGTCGTTTTCCACGTAGGAGGTGCCGTCATGGAGCTACAGCACCTACAGTTCTTTGTTTGTGGTCTCCGGGTAAAAACTCAAAATCGGGCTTGCCAGATCAGATGACGGTGTTGTGTGCTCGACAACACTACCTTCTTGGAGGCGTCGTCTTGGAGACCCAAACCACGGCGTCTGTTGCTGTGTGTGGTTGTGGGTGGTGCGTTTGCTGGTGGTGGTGCGGCCTGCTCAGGACCGAGGGTGGTGCTTCTTCTTCAGGTGTTTCTCTTCGGCTGTCCTATGTGTGGTCTCCGGCCTGCTTCTATGCATGCTCATGACCTTGTTCTGTTGAGGCGAGCCTCGGGCTCTTGGTCTCGTACGTGTCTTGGTTCACCTTTGCTCAATGACGAAGCAATGACGCCTCCCCGCCTTGCTAATCGTCTTGAACTTCCATGGCGGAGCGCTCAATCAAGGTTCATGTTAAGCTTTGGCACAAGGTTCGTGTTAAGTTTTGGCACTCGTTGATTCTGGATGCTCCTCTGTTGTGTTGTGGGGTTTGATACGCATGCCGGTGCGGTGCATTAGGTTGTTTGTAGAGTCTTGGTATTGTGATCCCTCGACGCACCCCTCATCTACCTGGTCCTGTTAGTATGCTAGCTAGGTCTTACCTTATGTTGGGCGTCTTGTTCCTCTCCTTTCCTTGCAACACTTGTTACTTGTCTGGTTTTCGGCTCGGTTTTTCTCATAAACGGGTCAATTGTTAAGATTTTTGATTCGGTTTTTCTTATAAACTAAATCACTCTCCTGGCATTATGGCCACTTTGAGCAATATATTTAGGTGGAGGGACTCCTCCCCGGTGATTCTAAAAAAAAAGCAGGTCTGAACAATTGATTTTTTTCAAGAGTTTCATTGACAACTGAAATGCAATTCTAATTTCAGGTTCACATGAACCCAATAATCAAATCCTTTATTCAAAGTTTCATTGATAACAGATTTTTTTCAAGAGTTCCTGGAATGTCATGTGACCATGAAATTTTGCAATTTTTTTGGACCATCTCCAAATCTTTTCACTGAACTGTCACGATTTTTTGCATGCACCCAGTAGTGCGAAAAAATTATTTATTTTATTTTTTGCCATTGGTTATGAATTTACAGTTCACGTGCGGGAGCAGCTGAGCCTGGGCTCCGGATCGCAAGGGAGTACAATACAATTTACCCGGTGTACAAAAGTGCATGTTAGTGAGCATAAATAAATTAACATTTCACCTAAATCCACATGTATGTGTCTCTACTCATACTTTGTATGCTAGAATTTTTCATCACGACATTTTTGAAACTTCAGAGATTTGATTATTGGGTTCATGTGAACCTGAAATTAGAATTGCATTTCTCAACCTTGTTTTTCGTTCTTCACGCCAAATAGACAGGACAGCGAATATATATCATGCAAGAGGTATAGATTATCCTTTAGTGGCACCTATCTCATGTGAATGCAAAAATTACATCATGATCAAAACTAACAATCCTTTTTAATCGAATGACAACATTATGTACAAAAGATAAATTGTCTTTTACTATGATAGAATTCTAGCCTACGTCCCTCTTTGGCCTTGCCGATGTTGGTGGCGGCAACATATAATATAGTCGTTCCCATCTATCACTAGTAGAAAACAGGACAATGGTCCAGGCACGGCCAGTCCATTAGTCCCGGTTCAATCCAGAACCGGGACCAATGGGGGCATTGGACCCGGTTCGTGAGCCCTGGGGCCGGCCGGGCCACGGGCCATTGGTCCCGTTCGTCTGGACCTTTTGGTCCCGGTTGGTGGGACGGACCGGGACCAATGGGCCTCGCTCCTGGCCCACCACCATTGGTCCCGGTTGGTGGGCCGAACCAGGACCAAAGGCTGCCCTTTAGTCCCGGTTCGAGTCACCAACCGGGACCAATTAGTTGCCTATATATACCCTCGCCATGGGCAGAGCACTCCAAGTCTCTGCTTTTTTAAATGGCAGCGAGGGGAGAGCTTTGTTGTGCTCTAGCTTACCTCCTATGCACACGAGGTGTTCGATGGAATGCCCGAGCCACACTACTTAAGCTTTCTCCTCTCCAAGCTCGACCTCCAATCTCCATTTTCCTTAATATTTGTCTAGGTTTAGCGGTCCGTCACGTCCCGTCCCCGTCTTCACCGCCGTCGATCGCCCGCGCCGATCTCGTCGCCGGCACCACCGTGGTGAGCCTCTTGTTCTTATCTTATCTTCTTTCTGAAAGGAAAAAAATTCTTACTTGTATGTTTGTATAGATACTTGTATAATTTTCTTACTTTTATTATTGCATCTTATATAGTGCGATGGTTTTGGTATCCGCCCCCGTCGGCCCTCGTCCTGTCTATGATTCGGATGTGGTATATATTATCTTTTCATAACTATTGGTTCATTTATTGTTTATGACAATTATGCCGACCAACGTGACATAGATTTTATTTATCTAGGAGGTTGTTGAATTGGAAATTCCAACCGACCCTATTGTCGAGAGGTTAAATTTAGTTGAAGAAGAAAACAATTTGTTGAAGGAAAAAATTAGAAAAATTGAGGAGGAGAAGATGATATTGGAGTTGCATGTTATGGATGTCGCCGATGATCACAAGATCAAGATGGATGCAATGCGCTTGAAGATTAGAAAGATTAGAAAATATGCCATTCATACCGAGGCTTGGTATCATTATGTCGTTGGATCATTTGTTACACTGGTTGCGATTATGATCGCATTTGTTTTCGCATTGAAATGTTTTACATAGTTTCAGTGTATGGTTTAATTAATTTAGATGTTCTGCAGAGCTTTATGTTGTTAGATGAGAACTATGTATGTACTTTGGTTTTAATGTGATGAGGAACTTTTATTAATTTGGTCACTTAATTATCTATTCATGATGTTCTGTAATGATTTTTGACACACTTAATTATATATAATGCACGCAGATGAACCGGGAATGGATGTACGGTTCAAGACACACCTCCGAGTACATTAAGGGCGTGCATGATTTTCTCGAAGTGGCTGAGGCAAACAAGCAGAATGGTTTTATGTGTTGTCCATGCCCTATATGTGGGAATACGAAATGCTTTAATGTCTTATGGTTCGGCCCTCGTAATAATTAAAAATAGCAACAATAAGTTTTTTGTTGTAAGTAGAAACAAAATAAAATAAATAAAGCAAGAAAGAAAACAAAAGACAAAAAAGTGTTTTCAAATTTGAAAACTAATGGCACTAACAGAAAGTTTATAATTTTCCTAAAACTAAAAGCAAAGAGAATTGAAAAATAAAGCAAAAACCAAAGAAAATAAATAATGCAAAAATCAAAACAAAAAAACAACAATAAGTATTTTGTTGTAAGTAGAAACAAAATAAAATAAATAAAGCAAGAAAGAAAACAAAAAACAAAAAAGTGTTTTCAAATTTGAAAAGTAATGGCACTAACAGAAAGTTTATAATTTTCCTAAAACTAAAAGCAAAAATAATTAAAAAATAAAGCAAAAACTAAAGAAAATAAATAATGCAGAAAACAAAACAAAAACCTGGGAAAAAATAAAAATAGGAACAATAAGTAAAGAAAACAAAAAACAAAAAATTGCCACCCATCGGGCCACCACACTGAATACGACTAGAAACCCATCCATGGGCCAGATTCAGCCCGCAGAGGGCCAAGAGGCCCATCGAGCATAGCAAGAACAAGTAGGCCCGTAAGCCTGCAATGGAGAGGAGGTTGAGAGGGTGCGGCGGTGGGGCTTATAAACCACTGCGTGCCCTCTCAACTAGCGAGGTGGGACTAAACTTTGGCCCCGACGTGCAGCCTGATAGGGGTTTTAGTCCCGGTTGGTGCCACCAACCGAGACTAAAGGGGGCATTGGTACGGTTGGTGCCACCAACCGTACCAAAGGTCGCCGCTTCCCGCCCTTTGGGCTGCCAAAAAGAGGTTTTGGTCCCGTTGGTGGCACCAACCGGGACTAAAGGGGGGCATTAGTCCCGGTTTGTGCCACGAACCGGGACCAATGCTCTTGCTATATATATAGCACTTAGGAAAATTTGACGAACACATCGCCAGTTGCCCCGGCCCGCCCGACGACGCCGAGCTCATCGACGCCGCTAGGCTGCCCAGATCAACGCCGCCTGCCGCCAGACGCCGTCCATGCGCGCCGCCGATGCCCTCCGCTGCCGACGCCGCCGCCGCCAGACGCCGTCCGCGCGCCCCGTCGTCGCCGCCCGCCGCCGCCAGTTGCTCCACCTCGCCGCCGCCGCCGCCGCCAAGGCCGCCGCCTCAACCCAAGACCGTCCTCGTCACTGCCTCCCGAGCCCGCGCCCGTCCGCCTCAGCCGCCTCAAGCCCCGCCCGTCGTCGCGCCCTCGCCGCCCCCACCGTCGCCATCGCCATCTAGCCACCTCACTGTGAGCCGCACACACTGACCGGCTCTATTTTTTCACTTTTATTAGTTTAATTTTTTTGTTCATATATATAATGTATATGTGTATGTATGTGGCTATGTGTATGTAGATGTTCAAAATGTATAAAAAAATTGTTCGAAGCATGTTTTTCTTCATATATGTATTTTTTGTTCATATGTGTATTAATGTTTTTTTTCTATTCATAGATTTTTTGTGATATTAATTATTGTAGAAATATGCAAATGTTTGTATATTCATATGAACAATGCATTAGGCAAGACCTTTGTTTTTTTCAAATTTTCTATTTGAACATTTTTTTAAAAACAAGCAATACTAAAAGAATGAGAGGAAAAAGGAAAATAAGAAGCGGAAGAAAGGAGAAGAAGAGGAGAGGAAGAAGAGGTGAAATAAATAAGAAGAGGAAATAAGAAGAAAAAGAAGAGGAGAAGAAGAAAGGAATAGAGGAGAAGAAGATTTCTATTTTTCTTCTTCTCATCTATTCCTTTCTTCTTCTCCTCTTTTTTTTCTTCTTTTTTTTCTTCTTCCTCTTTTCTTCCTTTTCCTTATTTTCCTTTCTCGCGAGAAGAAGAAAAAGAAGAGTAGAAGAAGAAGAAAGGAATAGAGGAGAAAGAAGAAACTTCAACATGAGGGGGGTACCGATACCCCCTCCCCGATAACATTATTTTCCCATGTATATGTATGTCGCGTCGTTGTCGATATAACCCCCTCGAGATAACTTCGACATGAGGGGCGGTCGATATATATACCCCCTCTCGACTGTGATAACTTATACAACGGCAGCACCCCTGTCGGCCCTCTCACTCGACCAAAACTCTCGAGGACACCCAAACCCTAGAGGGAAAACGATGTTGGTCTCCTACACCCTCCCGCCGCGCCACTACCCGACAAATTAACTCTCTCGAGGCCACCCAAATTAAACCTTGAAGCGTTGTGTCGAGGCGACCCCAAACCCTAGAGAGAAAACGATGTTGGTCTCCTACCCCCTCCCGCCGTGCCCCTACCCGACAAATTAACTCTCTCGAGGCCACCCAAACTAACATGATTCCTTATTGTTATTAGCTAGCTAGTTCTATGTTTGCCACTTATATATATATATCCATATGTACCATGTTTGAATAATAATTGACATGTTGTAAATATTTGCAGAAACTATGGAGCACTCCCGAGACGAAGAAACAGAAGCGATGTTGGGGCACATAATCGCACAAGGAAGTGATGAAGTTGCGTCATTTCTCAACGACACCGCATCGGGTGAAGAAGAGGGCTATGTTCATGATGGCTTCACCCATTAATGCCGGTACAAGAAGAGGACTATGTTCATGATGGCTCCGTGACACAATGGAGGTACAAGCGTAAGGAGACCGTGGCCGATCGCTCCGGTGACCAAACCGAGTCCGGCTAGGTATATATATATATATATATATATTAATTAAGGCCGTGCCGACTAGTTAATTGATGCATCCATTTTTTTGGTATATGTACACATATTAATTACTCTCGTCTTTCTTCCTTATAATTTCTAGCCCTCTGGATCGAGCACAACTTCGGTATGGAGACAAGGCCCGAAGAAAAAGTTGAGCTCGGATGAAAAGTTTGAGATCATAGAAATCGCGCCCGACGGCGAACCGATTGAACCCATGCGGACAAGGAATGCATTTTCTGCTCAGTGCGGGTGAGGGAGTCCCGGACTAGGGGATGTCCGGATAGCCGGACTATCGTCATGGCCGGACTCCAAGACTATGAAGATACAATATTGAAGACTTCGTCCCGTGTCCGGATGGGACTTTCCTTGGTGTGGAAGGCAAGCTTGGCGATACGGATATGTAGATCTCCTACCATTGTAACCGACTCTGTGTAACCCTAACCTGTCCGGTGTCTATATAAACCGGAGGGTTTTAGTCCGTAGGACGAAGAACAATCATACCATAGGCTAACTTCTAGGGTTTAGCCTCCTTGATCTCGTGGTAGATCTACTCTTGTACTACCCATATCATCAATATTAATCAAGCAGGAGTAGGGTTTTACCTCCATCGAGAGGGCCTGAACCTGGGTAAAAACATCGTGTCCCTTGTCTCCTGTTACCATCCGCCTAGACGCACAGTTCGGGACCCCCTACCGAGATCCGCCGGTTTTGACACCGACATTGGTGCTTTCATTGAGAGTTCCTCCGTCGCCACCGATAGGCCCGATGGCTCCTTCGATCATCAACAACGACGCGTCCAGGTGAGACTTTTCTCCCGGACAGATCTTCAGATTCGGCGGCTTTGCATGCGGGCCAATTCGCAGGCCATCCGGAGCAGATCGAAGCTACGCCCGGCCATCAGGTCAGATTTGGAAGTTTGAACTATACGGCCGATATCCGCGGAGACTTGATCTTCGACGGATTCGAGCCGCAGCCAAGCGCGCCAAGACTTGCCTCGATGGGCATGATCTAGCTCTACACCGAACAAAGGCCACGAGGCCGCACCAAAGATCCGCTCCGACCCTTAATCCGGGCCGGATTCCCGATCGAGGATGGGTGGTTGGACACCGCCTCGGGGCTACAATCTCTACGGCGATTGAGCGAACTCCATCCCCGTCGCTTTGCGAAGACCTCTACTCCAGGTGCCGGACTCTCTCCGGACTCAACCTCCAGCGCCCTTGCCAATCGAATCCGATTGGGCGCCCGTTATGGAGTTCACGGTCGCGGACATCTTTCAAGACTCGCCTTTGGCGACATTCTGAATCGCTAAAGTCTCTCTTTATCTCGGAGAGCCCTGGCCGATCATGCGGACAGGAAGGTTGGGATGCGGATGACTAAGAAATTCAACGCCCACCCACCACCCACTTTGTAGCCACTGCCGATGATTTAACCGACATGCTAGACTTCGACCAAGAAATCGACGGTATGGACGACGATGCCGAGAGATTTACCAAGACCCGAGCCTACAGGGCACCGGAAGGCCACCTCGTCATATGACATATATATGGTGGACATCCCAAAAGATGGGAACGGCGATGGAACAACGGAGGATGAACCTCCAAGAAACAGCCAAGCACCGACGTCGGGGCGCCGCTCTAAATCCCGCCACAATAAAAACGGTGATTCCGCACGGAGATAATAACACCGGACAAGCGAAGAGAACCCCTCCAGCAGGACTCAAAGGCAGAGGAGGGAGAAGCAAGTCCGCACGACAAGGCGGCGTAAAGAGAGGTCGAGGACGATAATTACGCCCTCCCTCCGAAGATGAGGCAAGCCTCGACGACGCATTTAATTTGTCGCTCGAGGATCCCGCCAACAGAGCGCTTTCAAACGCAGGCTTATAGCCACGGCAAGCAGCCTCAAGAAAAAGCAGCAACAGCTTAGAGCTGATCAAGACCTGCTAGTCGACGGATGGATCAAGTCCTTGCAGCCAAGAGTATGAACTCGAACGCCCTCCAAAAGCTACCCCAAACGCAGGCCGCTGCCTCGACTAGAGGAGGAAGCACCCAAGTCACCAGCAGACGAATCGGCAGACCGCCACCCGTGGCAGCGACAGAGAAGCCTCTCGCCCTCCGCTCAAGCCACACCCCGCGCGCCAAAAAGTAGCAAGGCACGGAAAACGCGCCGGACTTGCGAGATATATTGGAGGATAAGGCAAAACATACAAGATCGATCCACGGATCGCGGGGCGCCAACGACGCGGGATGATTACCGTCGCGCCGTTACAATAAACCCGTCGGGCCGAACACAAAACAAAGCTCATATGAGCTACGCCGTGATATAGCTCAATACGAGGCGCCAGACACCCACTATGCTTCACAGATGAAGTAATGGATCATCAAATCCTCGAGGGCTTCAAACCCGTAAACATCGAATCATACGATGGTACCACAGATCCATGGTCCGGATCGAGGACTATCTCCTCCATATCCACATGGCCCGCGGTGATGATCTACATGCCATCAAATACCTCCCACTCAAGCTTAAAGGACCAGCTCGACATTGGCTCAATAGCTTGCCAGCAGAATCAATTGGTTGTTGGGAGGACCTGGAAGCCGCATTCCTCGATAACTTCCAGGGCACATATGTGCGACCACCAGACGTCGATGACCTTAGCCACATAATCCAGCAGCCAAAAGAATCGGCCAGACAATTCTGGACACGGTTCCTAACAAAGAAAAATCAAATCGTTGATCGTCCAATGCGAGAGGCCCTTGCAGCCTTCAAACATAACATCCGCGACGAGTGGCTTGCCCGCACCTAGGACAGAAAAGCCAAAATCCATGGCAGCCCTCACAACACTCATGACCCACTTTTGTGCGGGAGAGGACAGCTGGCTAGCTCAAGCAACAACTTGGCCAAACATCCCGATAGTTCGGATACCAAGGACAGCAATGGCAGGTCGCCTCGCAATAAGAACAAGCGCCGCATTAACGGCGATAACATCAAGATACGGCCGTCAATGCCGGATTCGAGGCTCTAAACCCGTCAGCGGAAGAAGCCATTCAAAAGAAATACCTGGGCCCGCCCAACTTGGACCGATACTCGATCGCTTGTGCGGATACATGGCACCTGAAAAACCAGCCAATCACACCAACAGGATTGTTGGGTGTTCAAGCAAGCGAGCAAGTTAAGTGCCGAACTCAATGACAAGGGCTACATAGCGATGACAAGGAAGAGCCTCGGCCGCCCGAACAATAGAGGATGAAGGGTTTTCCTACACAAGTGCGGACGGTGAACATGATATACGCAACCCACATACCCAAAAGGGAACGGAAGTGCACTAAGGGACGATATGCAATGGAGCCATCGCCCAAGTTCAACCCATGGTCTTCCCGCCCGATCACCTTCGATCGAGGGACCACCCACTAGCATCCGCCACGGCGGTTTCGCGCATTGGTTCTTGACCCAATTATCGACGGATTTCACCTCACCGAGTCCTGATGGACGGCGGTAGCAACTGAACCTGCTTTATCGGGATAAAGTGCGCAAAATGGGCATAGACCCTCAAGGATTAAACCTACAAAGACGAGCTTTAAAGGCGCCATACCGGTGTAGAGGCCGGTTATGCGGGCTCGCTTACACTCAAGTGGTCTTCGATCCCTGATAACTTCCAAAGTGAAGAGTTAATCTTCGACATCGTCCCATTCCGCAGCGGCTATCATGCATCGCCGGACGAACCGCATTTGCAAAGTTCAATGCGGTGCCGCACTTCGCATACCTCAAGCTCAAGATGCCAGGCCCTCAAGGAGTAATCATGGTCAATGGAAACACCGAACGCTCTCTCCGAACGGAGGAGCACACGGTGGCCCTCTCAGAGCGACCTGACCCATAATCGGTCAAATCTACGTATCTGCATTCCATCCCAAGATCATGCCGGTACTCACAAGACATCGATAAAGTAATCAAAGTTCAATCACACCTGAATATCATTAATCGATTCTCATATAGAGTCTTTATTACAAGGGAATAAATTCGCTCAAGGCCAACTCATGAGAAATCAACTACTAATGCTGCGGAAGCGTCAAGTAAAGCGAGTCCATCCGACTCAAAGGGCAATCGCTAAGCGGAGCGTAGCCTCACTCCCGATCGAATATACCTACGCAACATAAGACGTTGCAGCCATGTAGGTCAGCTTTTGGAATAAGTGGCAAGTCATGAAGAATAACAATAATAAAGTTACTATCACTATATGCATTTTGGTGTGGAGCTCTAAGTTTCATCATTTTGCGAAAAGCAAATTTTATCCTACTACAAGGACTTGCTTGCAAATTACTACAATTGTTGGTAGTTATTGAGATGGTTCCGCCAACCAAAATCTCGCTCCCAAATTATTAAGTCATAAAACCCTCAAATTGATTCATTAGTTTTAGTGTTGAGATATCCGAATACTTCCAAGTTCCAGAGGCTCAAATGTCCGTGAATCGGGGACACGGCTAATCGATTAGATCTTTAACTCGCAGAGGGTTGCGACTTTCCCATAAGAATCATTCCTCCTTTAAAGTCTTCGCACTTCATGGTGTTTGAAGACGGACGAATGAAACAGGTCTTCCAAAGAGTTCTTCCGCTCTGCCGTACCCATCCAATCCTACCATTCTTCTACATCTCGTAGTACCGCCCAGCCAGCGTCACTACTAGGGTCAACCCAGCCAGAGCCCATAATGGCTTGCGGCTGCACAGTAAGCTTCCGTCATGGGGCATCCATCCTTCTCTTCGTGGCTGGGTGAAGCTTTCCGCAAGATGTCATGGCACTTCTCCATGCATCCCGCCACCACTGGTTCTCGTGGTGCCCGCCAACCGCCCTCCACCCAAAGAGTGATTTTCGAAGTCCATCTTGATCATTGTAGTTCATGGGGTTGTCATCAACATTGATTCTCACATCTTGCTTATGAATTTCACTCAACCCAAAACCCGCTCTCGAGCATAGCAAAGTAACTACTTCGTCCCGGGTCATGGTAACAAGGGATTGGTTCATCCTACCACATGATACTACTCAAGTTTAATGACTTCAAAATTTCACTACTGCATGCATGGTGGGTGGTGACAATTACTAATGCACAAAAACATAGGTATAGAAATAACATGATCAAAACTTGCCTTGCGATGATCCTTGTAAGCTAAAGAGTCGAGTAGCAAGCTTCAGCACTCGAAACTCTACCGAGACAAACAATTCACAATAAGCATATAGCAATAGGATCACATAACACAACATAACAAAAGTAACATAACACAACAAAACAACCAAAACCAAATCCAAAGGAAAACTCAAAGAAAAACCACTCAAAGTTTCCCTACTTCAAACAATAACTAAAATAGTTTTTATATAATAAAATTTTCTTAACATAACCTAATCATGGTTTTAGGTTAACTTAACAGAATAGGATTCACTAAGCAACTAGGAGCAAAAAGAATTAATTAAAAGCTATTATAAAACTCCTATTAGGCCTAATCCAATTCCTATTAAGAAAAATAAAATAAAACTTTTATTAATTATAAATAAAAGTTCATCTACTAGAGTGACAGAAACTATCCTAGAATAACCAACCACAAGTTAAAAATAAATTTATTTACTAATAAAAATATTAGGAAAACAGGAGCTAGTTAATTAATTAGGATTAATAGGATTCTGCTTAAAACTAATTATTTATTAATCCTAAAATACCCAAGTTAATTTTTATGATTTGGCAATGACAAAATAAAGTTGGGACAAAAGAATCATCCAAAATAATTTTTCTAACTCAAGTTATAGCAGATTTACTATTCTGACTAAAACTAAAATAAAGCAATTTTAATTATTTTTAACATAGCTAAATATATATTCTACAGAAACTATATAAAATTTTCAAACCAACAAAAAAGAATCACTCAAAAATATTAAACAGAATAAAAGATATCAATTTTTCAAAACAGAAACTATTCTGTTAAAACAGAAAAACAAAATTAAAAGGAAAAAGCCTAATGGGCCTATACTGTGCTCTGCGTAATATAACCTAACGGGCCTATTGGTTTAAATAAACGGGCCGCTAAATAACTAAAACCCTAACTAATAAACCGGATTTAACCGGCCGGTCTTTTATAAAAAGATACCCCTTGGGGTTCTAATCTTAGCCGTCAAGATGAATCTGACGGGGGGGGAATGATTCCGGTGGCTTACCGGAGTCCGGCGACGGCGGCGGCGGCGAGAGTGCGGCAAGGGCTAGGGGCGTCGGGGAGCTCGGGAAGTCGCCGTGCAAGTGTGAGGTCATGAGGCTTCGTGGAGTCGTTAGGGGGTCGGGGTGGCCTAGGCGGCGACGGCGGTGACAATGGCGAGACGGGGACTGGGCTCCGCGAGGTCGAGCGGGAGGGAGAGGGGTCCGCGAGGTCTCGGGGAATGGGGTGCGGGGCTTCGGCTTTTATAGCTGGGGTCGCCTCGCTTGGGGCGATCGAGCGATCGGGATCCCGGATCCTTCGGATCCGCGATCCATGCAGCGACGGGCGGGCATGGGGCGGGGAAGAAGATGGGCGGGCCTCACTGGTCATGAGAGAGAGAGAGGGGGAAGCGAAGGGTGGCGGCCAGAAGCGCTTTGGCGAGGAGGCTCTGGCGGTCTGTTGGGCTGGCAGATTGGCTGGTGGTCAGGCCACTGGCCAGCCAGCTGGGTGTCTTCTGGCTGGGCAGGGCTGGTGGGTCTGGCGCTGGCTGGGCAGGGCTGGCTGGCGCCTGGGGGTTTTTTTCCTTTTTAAAATTTATTTTTTTAAATAAAACAAAACAGTATATCTTTTAAAATAAAAATATTTTATATAGGGTATATATATACCAAAATGATCAGGGAATATTCCTTTCATTTGAACATTTTTCCAAAGGCAAAATCCAAACTTTATAAAATCCATTTTTCCAAATTCAAATAAAATTCAAATTTGAATCCAAATCTTTTGGCAAAGTTTTCCTCGATATTTTTGGAGTGTCATGTTTGCTCCTCTCATACTTTTGATCAAGTATTCATCAGGCTTAGTTTTTGAAATGTTTCCCTCTTGCCAAAGTTTGAATTCAAATTCAAAACTCAAATTTCTCTCAAACTCCAAATGGCATTCAAATTCAAACAGGATGCATAGGATGCTTAGCTATAATTGTAAAACATTCCAAGTAGGAAATTTGGGATGTTACAAACCTACCCACCTTAAGATGAATCTCGCCCTCGAGATTCGGGTTGGCTAGCAATAGGTGCGGATGGTCTCAAGAAGGTCTTCTTCGCGCCCTGTGTGGCTTCTTCCTCGTGTGGTGACTCCACAGACCTTGCAAAATTTGATGACCTTGTGCGGGTGACTCTGCTTGCAGTTTCGAGAATTCGGACGGGTTTCTCCTTGTAGGTCGATCACCGCTGTCAGTATGGCCTCTAGGGGAACTGTGTCTCTCAACGGAACATCGGCCATGTCGGCATGACACTTCTTCACCGAGAAACATGGAAGACATCATGAACTCCGGACAATCCTTCCGCAATTCCAATTTGTAAGCAACTTCTCCACGACGCTCGAGGATTTTGTACGGGCCAATGAATCGGGTGCTAACTTTCCTTGACACCAAACCTCTTGATTCCACGAAGTGAGACACACGAAGATATGCTCGATCTCCCACTTCGTAAGTCACTTCCTTGCGCTTCATCGTTCGCATAACTCTTCCGCCTCGATCGCTATCTTGAGTCTGTCTCAATCAGCTTGACTTTCTTCGAATCCTTGATAAGGTCGGAACCGAAAAGTGATCGATCTCCAACACTATCCCACAAAGAATGGTGTTCGCACCTCCTTCCGTGATAGAGCTTCGAAGGGGCCATCTTCAAACCGGATTGATAATCGTTGTTGTATGAGAACTCTGCGACGGCAAATTATCATCCCAGCTAGACCCATAGTCTAGCACACAAGCTCTCAACATGTCCTCCGTAATCTGATTGACTCTCTCGGTCCATCCATCCGTCTCGGGATGAAAAGCTGTCTCAATTCCAGCCTCGCACTCCAAAGTTTCATGCAATCGCTTCCAAAACTTTGAGGTAAACTGCGTTCCTCTATCCGACACGATTTTCCTCGGAACTCCATGCGATATACGATCCTGGTCATGTATATCTTGGCCAACTTAGCACTGGTATAGGTAGTCTTCACGGAATGAAGTGAGCTACCTTAGTCAAACGATCAACCACTACCCAGATAGAATCATAACTGAACGGGTCCCGGTAATCCTGATGAAATCCATACCAAGTTTCTCCCATTTCCAATCGGAATCGCAAAGGTTGGAGTAACCCTGCTGGCTTCGATGTTCTGCCTTTACTCGCTGACAAACATCGATACGGCTACGCACTCGCAATAGCCTTCTTCATACCGCCCACCGTAAACTTTGCTTCAAATCCAGTACATCTTGGTGTTGCCGGGTGAATCGAGTACGGTGAATCATGAGCCTCCTGAAGAATTAGCTTCCTGAGTTCGGGATCATTGGGCACATAAATACGATCCTCGAACCATATAGTTCCGTGTTCATCCTTACGAAATCCTTTAGCTTTTCCTTCATCCATCTTTTGCTTAATCTCATCAATTTCCTTGTCCGACTTCTGGGCTTCACGAATCCTTTCGGCCAAAGTGGACTGAACTTCCAGAGTTGCAACAAATCCTTTCGGAACTATCTCCACCGGAGATCTCGAGGTCATCGACTAACTCCTGGGTAATCCTCCCGCTGTAAGAGTATTCACATAACTCTTACGGCTCAAAGCATCTGCTACAACATTAGCTTTACCGGTGGTAATGCAATCTCATGTCATAGTCCTTTATCAACTCTAGCCATCTCCTCTCGCATGCGGTTCAATTCCTTCTGCGTGAAGATATACTTCAAACTCTTGTGATCTGTGTAGACATCACAACGGTTTCCGGCGAGGAAATGTCTCTGTGTCTTGAGTGCATGCACTACGGCCGCTAACTCCAAATCATGTGTGGCATAATTCATCTCATGAGGTCATAGCTGTCTGGAGGCATAAGCTACAACTTTTCCTTCCTGCATCAAGATTCTCCGAGTCCTTGACGAGAAGCGCCACAATAGACCTGGTATTCCTTGTGTATGTCCGCAAAATCAACACTGGGGCTGTGACCAACCGCTTTCTTCAATTCCTGAAAACTGGCTTCACATTCCTCGTCCAAACATACTTGGCTTCCTTCTTCAACAGCTCACCATGGGCTTGGCAATCTTCGATAAGTTCTCAATAAACCTCCGATAATATCCTCGCGAGTCCGAGAAAACTGCGGATCTCCTTGATCGAGGTGGGTGATCGCCAATCGGTGATGATTCAACCTTGGCGGATCAACTGCTATTCCTTCTCCTGAAATAACATGTCCGAGGAATCCAACTTCCTTCAACCAAAATTCACATTTGCTGAACTTAGCATACAACCGATGTTCTCAAGTTTCTCCGTAACTAGACGCAAATGTTCCTTATGCTCTTCCTCGCTCTTGGAGAAAATCAATATATCATCGATGAACACCACGACAAACTTGTCCAGATATTCCATGAACACCTTGTTCATCAAATTCATGAAGTATGCAGGAGCATTAGTCAATCCAAATGACATGACGGTATACTCATATAAACCATACCGTAGTGAATGCTGTTTTGGGTATATCCTTTCACGGATCTTCAACTAATGATACCTCGATCAAGATCGATCTTAGAGAATACCTTGGCTCCTACTAGCTGATCAAACAGATCATTAATCATCGGCAGAGGGTACTTATTCTTGATGGTTACTTCGCTCAATGCACGATAATCCACAACCATCCTCAAGCTTCCATCCTTCTTCTCTACCAAAAGAACTGGGCTCCCCAAGGTGATGAGCTTGGACTAATATATCCTTTCTCCAATAACTCATTAATTTGATCCTTGATCTCTTTCAACTCATTCGTGGCATCCGATAAGGTCTCTTGGATATTGGGGCTGTGCCGCAATAACTCGATCGAAACTCAATGTCCCCGTCCGGTGGCATTCTGGTAATTCCTCCGAAACACATCGGAAAATCTTGCACCACTGGCACTTCCTCCCGAACAACTCCCGTGAGGGAATGCACTGATTCTTCATCCGGCTGTGCTCGCTACATACTTGATTCTCTTCGCCCGGGTGGTGAGCAGAATAGACTTGGGCACATCCTATGTTCCTTCAAACTTTGACAACCAATCCATGCCTAGGATTACATCCAAGGTCCGGGTTTCCAACACTATGAGGTTTGCGGAAATTTGTGGTTCCCGATGTTGAGGGTTGCATGACGCCTCGCCGCCATCATTTCTCCTCCTGCGAACCGACGCTAAGGGGCTTCTAAGGGTTTTAGTGGGTAACCCGCATTTTTCCACAACTACCCTTGATATGAATGAATGCGCTGCACCGTAATCAAAGAGAACCAAAACTGAACGTGAATTCAATAAAACTTACCAACCACAAGTGTTTGGTTGATCATAGACGCCTTCCACGCCGATGTGGTTCACCCGAGCACGAGGGAACGGATTGGGCTTCTTCACGAGCCTCCATTGCCATTTCCATTCCTCCGCTTGGCCTCCGGCAGTCGGTGGCATAGTGCCCTGTCTTCTGGCACTTGAAGTAGGTGATGTGGCTCAGATCCTTCGGAGCCGGGGCAGAACGATGCTGATTGCCATTACCATTTCCATTGCCATTGCCATGGCCTGACTTGTTGTCCTGGCTGCGGTTGTTCCCATTTCCTCCATGGTTATGACCTCCATGGTTATGATGGGTGTGCCCTCCTGAGTATGGTGCATAGCGGGCTTCACTGAGCTCCGGAGTTGTGCTTCCCCGGCTGTACTTCCGCTATGCTTTCTATCTGCTGCTGCTTGCCTTCAAGAATGGTGGCCTTGTCTACCAGCTCCGGTAGTTTTGAAGGTAGCCACAATAAGCTGCATGCTCGCCATCATTGAGTCCCTCAAGGAACTTCTCCTGCTTGGCATCTGTGGCCACATCATCGGGGCATAGCGAAAGCTTGTTGAATCCATCCACGCATCGTGCCACAAGACGGTTCCCCGCCGTAAGTTGCGGAACTCACGCTTCTTCGCACTCATGGCTCCAATGAGACATGAGCAGACGGAAGGCCTGCTTGAATTGATCCCATGTGATGGCACCAATGGGAAAAGTGGCGTGTAGTTCTCCCACCAAGAAGCTGCAGGTCCATCAAGTCGATGCGCTGCAAAGCGCACCTTCTCAAAGATCGGTGCATCCAACAGTGATTAGCTCTCTTCCGACTTTGCGGAGCCAATCATCAGCCACAATCGCTCAAGCTACTAGAGAACACTAGCGGATTCAACCTCGTAAATCGAGTCAAGTTGTCCACGGGGGTGGTGGCGGTGGATTGTTGGCGTTGTTGTTCGATTCTGAATAAGGAGCTGCATCAAGGCATTCTGCTTTTGAGCAGCTGGGTGAGCTCCGCGGAAACCAAAGGTCACGCCCTGAGGCATCTAGTGTTTTGGAGTGGATGAGAAAATTAGAATAGAACAATGATCTATGAGAAACAACACTACCCATATGAATGCACAATCATAACACACCAATCATTTATTCATTCCACTCAAACATGGTTCAAACTCGATTACAAAAGCTCATGACTAATCAAGGAAAATATCGCCTAACTGATCGATGAAAAGTAAAATAACATGGTGGTCGACTAAAAAGTCTTCATCGCTGGCGCCTCTCTTGGGGCTTCCTTCAGGGTACTCCTTCAAATCCTCGATCATTGCTCACGAGGGGTCCTTCATCTCCACTCTGGTAAAGGTCCTCTCCCAAGTCCATCCTTTCCTCTATCGCGCAAGCTTCATCTTCGTGTCGCCGATCGTCTCCATGAAGTCCGCGACTTCTTCCTCATGGCCAAGGAAGTCTGCGCGTGCCTTCTCCTCCAGCCCAGCCACGGAACAAAGCTTCCGTGTGTCTTCGAAGTTACGGCGAGTCCGAATCTCCCGCTTCTCGAGAAGACACTCCAAGTCCCGGATGTAGGAGAGAGTGGAATCGTCCTCCACGGCACGGATGATATCTCCATTCCTTGCCTGCGAGAAACCATGGCGAGGTCTCGAGTGATCGAGCTCGCCTCAGATTCTCTCTGAGATGTCCAAGTGCTCGATAGATCGCCACGCCCTTCCGATGATCCAGCTTGAACTCGTGAACTCAAAGTCTATGGGCTCCGTGTCCTCCAAAGGTTCTCCTCGATATGCACTTCAATCTCAGAGCGGTGTCCGCCGGAAGTGCATTGGTTGGCTTCCCGGTGATCGAGGGCGAGCAATCTTCAGCTGCTTCACCATCTCGACCAGCTCTTCGGGGCATCGCCTCATCGGGCCGGCAAAACTCCGTAGCAAACCTGGGTGAACTCGACGCCATCTAGAATGTTGAAAATAGGAGAAGAGTCGAATTGAACAGGGAGAATTATGGAATGATAAGGATAAAAGTAAATGGTCTCTGCTATGGCTTTCCGATCCTAGGGGTTACGATCCTACGGTCAGCGTGTGCTCGATACCATCTCTCAGAGTGACCTGACCCATAATCGGTCAAATCTCCGTGGTCCATATCATCCCAAGATCATGCCGGTACTCACAAGACATCGATAAAGTAATCAAAGTTCAATCACACCTGAATATCATTAAACGATTCTCATATAGAGTCTTTATTACAAGGGAATAAATTCGCTCAAGGCCAACTCATGAGAAATCAACTACTAATGCTGCGGAGCGTCAAGTAAAGCGAGTCCATCCGACTCAAAGGGCAATCGCCAAGCGCGAGCGTAGCCTCACCCCGATCGAATATACCGCAACATAAGACGTTGCAGCCATGTAGGTCAGCTTTTGGAATAAGTCGGCAAGTCATGAAGAATAACAATAATAAAGTTACTATCACTATATGCATTTTGGTGTGGAGCTCTAAGTTTCATCATTTTGCGAAAAGCAAATTTTATCCTACTACAAAGGACTTGCTTGCAAATTACTACAATTGTTGGTAGTTATTGAGATGGTTCCGCCAACCAAAATCTCGCTCCCAAATTATTAAGTCATAAAACCCTCAAATTGATTCATTAGTTTTAGTGTTGAGATATCCGAATACTTCCAAGTTCCAGAGGCTCAAATGTCCGTAATCGGGACACGGCTAATCGATTAGATCTTTAACTCTGCAGAGGGTTGCGACTTTCCCGCAAGAATCATTCCTCCTTTAAAGTCTTCGCACTTCATGGTGTTTGAAGACGGACGAATGAAACAGGTCTTCCAAAGAGTTCTTCCGCTACCGCCGTACCCATCCAATCCTACCGTTCTTCTACATCTCGTAGTACCGCCCACCAGCCACTACTAGGGTCAACCCAGCCAGAGCCCATAATGGCTTGCGGCTGCACAGTAAGCTTCCGGTCATGGGGCATCCATCCTTCTCTTCGTGGCTGGGTGAAGCTTTCCGCAAGATGTCATGGCACTTCTCCATGCATCCCGACCACCACTGGTTCTCCAGTGGTGCCCACAACCGCCCTCCACCCAAAGAGTGATTTTCCAAGTCCATCTTGATCATTGTAGTTCATAGGGTTGTCATCAACATTGACTCTCACATCTTGCTTATGAATTTCACTCAACCCAAAACCCGCTCACGAGCATAGCAAAGTAACTACTTCGTCCCGGGTCATGGTAACAAGGGATTGGTTCATCCTACCACATGATACTACTCAAGTTTAATGACTTCAAAATTTCACTACTGCATGCATGGTGGGGTGGTGACAATTACTAATGCACAAAACATAGGTATAGAAATAACATGATCAAAACTTGCCTTGCCGATGATCCTCGTAAGCTAAAGAGTCAGAGTAGAAAGCTTCAAGCCCGAAACTCTACCGAGACAAACAATTCACAATAAGCATATAGCAATAGGATCACATAACACAACATAACAAAAGTAACATAACACAACAAAACAACCAAAACCAAATCCAAAGGAAAACTCAAAGAAAACCACTCAAAGTTTCCCTACTTCAAACAATAACTAAAATAGTTTTTATATAATAAAATTTTCTTAACATAACCTAATCATCGTTTTAGGTTAACTTAACAGAATAGGATTCACTAAGCAACTAGGAGCAAAAAGAATTAATTAAAAAGCTATTATAAAACTCCTATTAGGCCTAATCCAATTCCTATTAAGAAAATAAAATAAAACTTTTATTAATTATAAATAAAAGTTCATCTACTAGAGTGACAGAAACTATCCTAGAATAACCAACCACAAGTTAAAAATAAATTTATTTACTAATAAAAATATTAGGAAAACAGAGCTAGTTAATTAATTAGGATTAATAGGATTCTGCTTAAAACTAATTATTTATTAATCCTAAAATACACAGGTTAATTTTTATGATTTGGCAATGACAAAATAAAGTTGGGACAAAAAGAATCATCCAAAAATAATTTTTCTAACTCAAGTTATAGCAGATTTACTATTCTGACTAAAACTAAAATAAAGCAATTTTAATTATTTTTAACATAGCTAAATATATATTCTACAGAAACTACATAAAATTTTCAAACCAACAAAAAAAGAATCACTCAAAAATATTAAACAGAATAAAAGATATCAATTTTTCAAAACAGAAACTATTCTGTTAAAACAGAAAAACAAAATTAAAAGGAAAAAGCCTAATGGGCCTATACTGTGCCCTGAGCGTAATATAACCTAACGGGCCTATTGGTTTAAACTAAAACGGGCCGGCTAAATAACTAAAACCCTAACTAATAAACCGGACGAACCGGGCCGGTCTTTTTATAAAAAAGATACCCCTTCGGGGTTCTAATCTTAGCCGTCAAGATGAATCGGACGGGGGATGATTCCGTGGCTTACCGGAGTCCGGCGACGGCGGCGGGCGGGCGGGCGAGAGGCGGCGAGGGCTAGGGGCGCCGGGAGCTCGGGAAGTCGCCGTCTTGGTGGGGGAGGTCATGAGGCTTCGTGGAGTCGTTGGGGTCGGGGTGGCCTAGGGCGGCGACGGCGGTGACAATGGCGGAGACGGGGGACTCGGGCTCCGGCGAGGTCGAGCGGGAGGGAGAGGGGTCCGACGAGGTCTCGGGGGATGGGGTGCGGGGCTTCGCTTTTATAGCTGGGGTCGCCTCGCTTGGGGCGATCAAGCGACGGGATCCCGGATCCTTCGATCCGGCGATCCAAGCGGCGACGGGTATGGGGGGGGGAAGAAGATGGGCGGGCCCGCTGGTCAGAGAGAGAGAGGGGGAGGGAAGAGCGGTGGGCCGGCGCAGAGCGCTGGGCGAGGGGAGGCCTGGCGGTCTTGGCTGGCTGGCCTTGGCAGTGGGCCACTGGCCGGGCCAGCGGGGGTCTGCACTGGCCGGGCCAGGCTGGTGGGTGCGGCGCTGGCTGGGCCAGGTGGCCTGGCTGGCGCCCGTGGGGTTTTTTTCCTTTTTTAAAAATTTATTTTTTTTAAATAAAACAAAACAGAGTATATCTTTTAAAATAAAAATATTTTATATAGGGTATATATATACCAAAATGATCAGGGGAATATTCCCTTTCATTTGAACATTTTTCCAAAGGCAAAATCCAAACTTTATAAAAATCCATTTTTTCCAAATTCAAATAAAATTCAAATTTGAATCCAAATCTTTTGGCAAAGTTTTCCTCTGATATTTTTGGAGTGTCATGTTTGCTCCTCTCATACTTTTGATCAAGTATTCATCAGGCTTAGTTTTTGAAATGTTTCCCTCTTGCCAAAATTTGAATTCAAATTCAAAACTCAAATTTCTCTGAAACTCCAAATGGCATTCAAATTCAAATAGGATGCATAGGATGCTTAGCTATAATTGTAAAACATTCCAAATAGGAAATTTGGGATGTTACACCCTCGCGACAGAGGTACAAAGCAGCCTCTCGCAGCAACTCTCGAGTTTGGCCATTAAGCGTCCGGACACTGTCAAGCGCGCCCGGAGTAACCTACAACAAGACCGCCTGGCACGATTCAAGCATCGCCAGAGCAATCCGCCCCAACCCCGCCCTCGCTAAATTGGCGGTTAGTATTACGCTGTACATAATTACACTCGGAGATACCATGGGCATATGGGGAGGGCAAGACCACGGCAAGCCAAGAATGCGGCTCGACCGCACTAGGGCTCCCCGATTGTGTCACTCTTTTCTTTTTTCCTTTTTCTTCCTTTTTCTTACTTTCAGACTCCGCCTTTCGAAGTCCTGTCCGCACTAGAATCGCCGAACTCACGATGCAACAGCCAGGAAGCGTAGCCACGCCAAGTGTTCGTGTGGTCTCTATTACGAGCATTATACCTGCTTTTACATACCATCCCGCAAAGATACCCCTCGGAGGGGGACATGTTAGATAGTCCCATCCCTTGCTTATCGTGACTATTTGTATCGCTCGCTTCCATTGCAGTACCTTTTTGAATAAACAATACATAGCCCTTGCTTATTATTGCTATACTTTCATATATACATATGTTCATTTCACGACATGTTGCAACCGTACACTTTGGTACGGCCAATACACCAGGGCTTAAGTATCCCAAAATTATGGTGTGATAAGTCCGAACACTTTCACAAGTGCGGCACCTCGAACTTATAGCATTATATGAATTGGCTCAATCATGTCTTGGGTCAATAGTTGGTTTGCCTCGCTCCGTGTTTTGGTACCTTACGCCCGCTATATCGCTAAGGTAGCACCGGAGAACCACCGCGATTGTGCCGGGTCGAGCACCTCGAAGGAGAAAGCTAAAACTGACCGCCATGATAGGGCGAGAGACGGTCGCTGTTCGAGAGGTTTTTGGGATCCCTAAAGACTTATGCCGCTTAGAGCGAGGAACCGAATTGTCCGCCAAGGCGTGATAGCGCCTCAACTCGGTCTTCCGAATACTAGGGGCTTCACTAAATTTAAAATTATAGAATTATATGGCTAAGTGAGAGTGTTCAAGCATTATAAGTCCGTTGCCTTGTTCATTGTGTTGAGCGCCTCCTAGATGGACCCAAGAATGGGAACAAGAGTGCTCAAGTTTATCCCAACACCCCAAAGACTGTGGCATGGGGGCTGAAGCCAACGACTTGCCATCTCTCAAATTTGATAAACGGCCGCATGTAAGGTAATATTTTAAATTAATAAGCGTTGCTTAGCGATATGAACAAGTTTTCAGCGACAGATAACAAATGCGAGTTTATTCAAAATTACATCTTTGGAGCACTCATCCGCTATTCGGCGGGCACCCTTCAGAGGCCCTCATAGTACATTTGGGGCGGCGATGCTCATGGCCCTTCGGTGGCCCGTCTGGTCACAAGCCTCTCCGCATCCAGCTTGCCCCAGCAGCACTTTAGCACGGCAAGGGCCCGACGGACACCTTCAATGCAGACGGAGCGCTTGATGACTTCAAGCCGTGGACAGCATCCACCACCGCTGCACCAAGTCAAGTAGCTCCCTGCATGGCCTCCAATGGCCACTACCGCGCTTATAAGGCCCTTCATGGCCTGTTCGGCGACCTTGTGGAGCTCGACCAGCTGCTTCACTGGTCGCTCAGGCACTGAATGTTCGGCCTCAAAGATACCGAGACCGAACACCTTTTCCGCTGAGCTCCCCTCCTTGGCGCGGTAGAATGCGCAAAGATCGTATACACCACGGGCAACTGTGAATGCTCCCGAGAGCTCCGAATCCGGGTAAGTAATAGGTAATTCACTTTCACATGCTTGCTTTGCATAAAGAATGCCTTACCCGCCGCTATCTTCTTTAAAGACTCAATTTCTTGAGGGCTTTTGGGCCTCGCCTTAGCACTTTGGCACTCTCAAGAGCCGAGGCGAGCTCGACTCGAGTCTGAGTCACGCCCAAACTCGTGTTTTTCCACGAGAGCTTGAGCTCTTGCCGCACCTTGGCCAGCTGCGCCCCCCTTCTCTCGCTGGTGCGCCTCCGCTGCCATGAGCCGGGCCACGGACACCGCCTCCTTCAGTGGTCGCCACCTGCTCGTGGCCCCCCGTAGTACCCAAGTTATTCCTGTTATTTTTTGCAACCAAAACCTTTTCTATAAGGTATTTCTTTAATAAGGTATTACTTACCTTCTTTGTCCTCGAGCCGCTTGGCTTGTCCGAGCTCGTTCTCGACCGCCGAGGTTCTGCTTCAATGCATTGACCTCCGCAGCCAAGGCGACAGAGGTCAAGCAAGCAGCCTGCATACCCATATTGACATACTTATGTTAGACTCTCACAGATATCTTTTAGATCCTTAGTCCGCTTTTCTTTCCAACACCAACTAAGCATCAGGCTACTGCCTATGCGGTAATATTTTTACATATTCTAAACTTACCTCAAAGCCCGTTAGAAGGCTGGTATAGGCTTCGTCACCCACTCTTGGCGGATCGAATCGTCCGGATCACCGCACTCATAACAAGGCGGTGCTCCTCCTTGATGGAAGCGATGTTGAGCGCCCAAGAAGCTATCCGTGCCTCCGTTGGATGGAGGACACCGCGCCTTACCTTTTTCCGAGGGTCCGCTGGCGGACTCGAACCATCAAGGTTCCGCATGGAGTCCGGACAAGGGTCGGGCTTAGAGCCCCTAGGGGTCTTGCCTCCGCTTGAGTCCGGAGGTTGCCTTGTGGCACCTCCTGCGCCGACTCTTCTTGACCAAGCCCCTTGGGGCCCCACTGCATGCCGTCTGCAGCGTGAGGCGAGGAGGCGGTTGGAAGCGGCACTTCCATTTCCGACGAGCCTAGGGACCCGCCATGAATCGGCGAACTCGCCTTGGGCGGGCTGCACGTTTGTTCGACATTAGAGAACACTCTGCAATAATAAAAAGCCATGGGTATCCTGGACACTTACGATCTCGCCAGAGGCTTGGCCCTTGTAGGCCAATCCTCCTCGCTGCTGCCGACGCTGGTGGAGAAGTCCGGAGGAAGGGTTCTTCCTTCTGATTCCTCCGCCTCCCCGGCTTGGGGCGGCCTTCCTTTTCTTCTCCTCTCACTGGGAGGAGCTTCTTCTTCTTCCTCCTCATCCTCGGAGAAGATTCTGCATCGAACCGACAAGACTCGGGCGGGAGCTCCTTCGAGTTCCCGTGGCCTCCTTCTTGGTTTTCTTCTCCGCACCACATGGGCGCCGGAGCCAGCAGCCCCGGCTAATCGGGCGCCCTCCGGTCTTCCGCAAAGGAGCTGACAAGTTAATCTGTCCTGACGCCTTCACCCAGTCCTGCCAAAGATTAGGGAGTTTTAGATCCCACATAGAGTCAATCTATGAAAAAGAGTCCCGTAAAGGGTAAATAGCTTACCTCGCCGGGCTGGACGCCGCGAGCTGTATCCGCGATCTTTGGTAGCGGATGCCGGGTTTCAGCTTTTTGAACAGCACTCTTCCTGCATCTTCGCACGAGTGTCAAGAGCCGGATCAAGGTTCGTGTTGTGCCGGATCAAACTCCCACAAATTGAAGGCCCGTTGTTGGCATGGGAGAATCCGCGGATGAGCATCACCGATTACGCCGACAAGCCCGAGATTCTTGTCCACCAGTGTTTCGGACGCATGTCCGAGTCCGGATAGCTTCTTCCGAATTCCCCACGCCAAGCCCGCCTCTTTCCATGACGAGCCGTGGGGAAGCCAGATCTGAATTGGGGCCGCCACCCATTCGGGTCGCGTGGCTCGGTGATATAGAACCACCCCGATTGCCACCCCTTTATTGTTCCACAAAGGCGCCTCGAGCCATAGGACCTTGGCCATCTTGCCAACCATGGCGCCCAAGACTCGGCTTGACGGCCGCCCACTACCTTCGCCGGACGTTGAAGATCTTCAGCCATAAGTCAAGTGGGGCTGGATGCGAGGAAGGCCTCACGCACGACGATAAACACCGAGATGTTGAGGATGAAATTCGGGCCAGGTCGTGGAAGTCCAGTGCCGTAGTAGAACATGAGCCCCTGGACAAATGGGTGAAGTGGAAAACCTAGTCCATGGAGGAAGTGGGGAGAAACACCACCTCTCATGGGGCCTCGGGGTTGGAATGAGCTGCCCCTGCTGCTGGGAAGCTCAGGCGCTGATGTCGCCGGACAGTAATCGGCCTCCGCAGTCTTCAGGATGTGCCCTCCGTGACGGAGGAGGCCATCCACCCGCCTCCCGCCTCCCGACATGCTTGGAGAAGGTTGAGGTGGGATGTGCGACTTGGGCGCTGGAGCTCGAAAAGCGGAGATGGATAAGCAAAGGAGGAAGAAGGCGAGGTGAAAGGGTGGATCCTTATCCCTTATATGGACGGACGGCTTATGCGCCCCCACTAGCCCGGTAAAACTCGCTATTTCCCAAGCGCCAGAATCAATGGCGCGGATGGGTTACCCACGTCCGTATTGATGAGAATCCCGAATAAGGGGCACGATCTATGCTTTGATAAGACGTGCCAAGGAAACCGCCGCTAAACACGCCGAGGTGGAACAAAGAAAAACAATTCATATGAAGGCTCGCCGTGGTGTGATGTCACGCCACTAAATACATCAGCAGATCTGGCAAAAATTATTCTCTACAAGGGTATGTGGAACTTGTTTTGCAGAGCCGACACTATCCTTGTGTTCAAAACCTTCTATGAAGTATTCGAGGAGGAACCCGCCGCAATACCAAGACAATCAACGCCACGGACTCATCGCCATTGAAGCCTGGTTCAGGGGCTACCGAGGAGTCCCGGACTAGGGTGTCCGGATAGTCGGACTATCGCCACGGCCGACTCCAAGACTATGAAGATACAAGATTGAAGACTTCGCCCCGTGTCCGGATGGGACTTTCCTTGGTGTGGAAGGCAAGCTTGGCGATACGGATATGTAGATCTCCTACCATTGTAACCGACTCTGGTAACCCTAACCTATCCGTGTCTATATAAACCGGAGGGTTTTAGTCCGTGAGGATCTAAGAACAATCATACCATAGGCTAACTTCTAGGGTTTAGCCTCCTTGATCTCGTGGTAGATCTACTCTTGTACTACCCATAACATCAATATTAATCAAGCAGGAGTAGGGTATTACCTCCATCGAGAGGGCCCGAACCTGGGTAAAAACATCGTGTCCCTTGTCTCCTGTTACCATCCACCTAGACGCACAGTTCGGGACCCCCTACCCGAGATCCGCCGGTTTTGACACCGACAGCGGGGTTCTTGTTAGGGACAAGATCCCGATCAGCATCCATCAAAGATATGCAGAAAGAAGATCTTTGGACTGAGCTGAAGGCAAATTTCACCCTACCGCCAGAGGAGGATCCGGAGAAGCCAGTTAAAGAGCAATAAATCAAGTCTTTTGCTCTTAAGAAGATGGCAACCCTAATGAGGAGGTGGAGGAAAGAGCTGAACCAGTTTGTCGAGAAAGATAAGACACCAGAATTCATCGGCAAATATGAAAAGATCAAAGATCACTCGCCCGCATTTGTGGCCCACAAGACATCCGAAAAGAGTAAGAAGATGTCGGCGACAAACAAGAAAAATGTTGCGAAGAAGAAGCTTCACCATCGCACGGGGTCAGGTGGCTACCTCAAAGCCCGGCCTAAGTGGTCCAAGGCTGAGCATGATCTGCTTGATAAAGGGATCGAACCAGAGACAATGTACTGGCCAGACCGTTGCCGGACTTGGTTCTTCGGGGCTGGCGGAACCTTGGACCCTGTAACAGGGAAGTGCCAGTGGACGGACGAGCAACTGCAAATGAAGGAAATATGCCCTAGAGGCAATAATAAAGTTATTATTTATTTCCTCATATCATGATAAATGTTTATTATTCATGCTAGAATTGTATTAACTGGAAACATGATACATGTGTGAATACATAGACAAACATATAGTCACTAGTATGCCTCTACTTGACTAGCTCATTAATCAAAGATGGTTATGTTTCCTAACCATAGACATGTGTTGTTATTTGATTAATGGGATCACATCATTAGGAGAATGATGTGATTGACATGACCCATTCCGTTAGCCTAGCACTTGATCGCTTAGTATATTGCTATTGCTTTCTTCATGACTTATACATGTTCCTATAACTATGAGATTATGCAACTCCTGCTTACGGAGGAACACTTTGGTGCTACCAAACGTCACAACGAATCGGGTGATTATAAAGGAGTACTACAGGTGTCTCCAAAGGTACATGTTGGGTTGGCGATTTCGAGATTAGGATTTGTCACTCCGATTGTCGGAGAGGTATCTCTGGCCCTCTCGGTAATGCACATCACATAAGCCTTGCAAGCATTGCAACTAATAAGTTAGTTAAGTAGATGATGTATTACGGAACGAGTAAAGAGACTTGCCGGTAACGAGATTGAACTAGGTATTGATACCGACGATCGAATCTCGGAAAGTAACATACCGATGACAAAGGGAACAACGATGTTGTTATGCGGTTTGACCGATAAAGATCTTCGAGAATATGTAGGAGCCAATATGAGCATCCAGGTTCCGCTATTGGTTATTGACCGAGAATAGTTCTAGGTCATGTCTACATAGTTCTCGAACCCGTAGGGTCCGCACGCTTAACGCTACGATGACAGCTTTTATTATGAGTTTATAAGTTTTGATGTACCAAGATTGTTCGAGTCCCGGATGTGATCACGGACATGACGAGGAGTCTCAAATGGTCGAGACATAAAGATTGATATATTGAAGCCTATATTTGATATCGGAATGGTTCCGTGAAATCGGATTTTACCGAACACCGGGGTTACCGGAACCTCCCGGGGATAATGGGCCTTAGTGGGCCATGAGGGAGAAGAGGAGGGCCGCCAGGCAGGCCGCGCCTCCCCCCTAGTCCGAATAGGACAAGGAAGGGGGGCGCCTCTTTCCTCTTTTCCCTCCCCCTTTCCTTCTCCAACAAGGCAAGAGGGGAGTCCTACTCCCTGGGAGTAGGACTCTCCAGCGCACCCTTGGGGCAGGCCGCACCTCCCCCTCCCTCCTTTATATACGGGGCAGGGGGCACCCACAACACACAAGTTGATCTACGGATCGCTCTTAGCCGCAGCGGTGCCCCTCCACCATATTCCACCTCGGTCATATCGTCGCGAGTTTAGGCGAAGCCCCGCGCCGGTAGAGCATCATCATCGCCACCACGCCGTCAGGTCGACGGAACTCATCCCCGACACTTTGCTGGATCGGAGTCCGGGATCGCCATCGAGCTGAACGTGCTGAACTCGGAGGTGCCGACGCTCGTACTTGGATCGGTCGGATCGTGAAGACGCATATGACTACATCAACCGCGTTGTCATAACGCTCCGCCACGGTTCACGAGGGTACGTGGACAATACTTCTTCCTCTCGCTATGCCATCACCATGATCTTGCGGTGCGTAGGAATTTTTTGAAATTACTACGCTCCCCAACAAAGGCATCCGAGCCAGGTTTTATGCGTAGATGTCATATGCACGAGTAGAACACAAGTGAGTTGTGGGCGATATAAGTCATACCGCTTACCAGCATGTCATACTTTGGTTCGGGCGGTATTGTGAGATGAAGCAGCCCGGACCGACATTACGCCAGACGCTTACGCAAGACTGGTTTCACCGCTGCAAGCACTCGTGCTTAAAGGTGACCGGCGGTGTCTGCTCTCTCACTTTAGTTGAACCGAGTGTGGCTACGCCGTCCTTGCGAAGGTTAAAACAGCACCAACTTGACGAACTATCGCTGTGGTTTTGATGCGTAGGTAAGAACGGTTCTTGCTCAGCCCGTAGCAGCCACGTAAAACTTGCAACAACAAAGTAGAGGACGCCTAACTTGTTTTTGCAGGCATGTTGTGATGTGATATGGTCAAGACGTGATGCTATATTTTATTGTATGAGATGATCATGTTTTGTAACCGGTTATCGGCAATCGGCAGGAGCCATATGGTTGTCGCTTATTGTATGAAATGCAACGCCTCTGTAATGCTTTACTTTATCACTAAGCGGTAGCGATAGTCGAGAAGCATAAGATTGGCGAGACGACAACGATGCTACGATGGAGATCAAGGTGTCGCGCGGTGACGATGGTGATCACGACGGTGCTTCGGAGATGGAGATCACAAGCACAAGATGATGATGGCCATATCATATCACTTATATTGATTGCATGTGATGTTTATCCTTTATGCATCTTATCTTGCTTTGATTGACGGTAGCATTTTAAGATGATCTCTCACTAAAATTATCAAGAAGTGTTCTCCCGAGTATGCACCGCTATGAAAGTTCTTCGTGCCGAGACACCACGTGATGATCGGGTGTGATAGGCTCTACGCTCAAATACAACGGTGCAAAACAGTTGCACACGCGAATACTCAAAGTTAAACTTGACGAGCCTAGCATATACAGATATGGCCTCGAACACGGAGACCGAAGGTCGAACGTGAATCATATAGTAGATATGATCAACATAGTGATGTCCACCATTGAAACTACTCCATCTCACGTGATGATCGGACATGGTTTAGTTGATTTGGATCACGAATCACTTAGATGACTAGAGAGATGTCTGCCTAAGTGGGAGTTCTTAAGTAATATGATTAATTGAACTTAAATTTATCATGAACTTAGTACCGATAGTATTTTGCTTGTCTATGTTTACTGTAGATAGATGGCTCGTGCTGTTGTTCCGTTGAATTTTAATGCGCCCTTGAGAAAGCAAAGTTGAAAGATGATGGTAGCAATTACACGGATCGGGTCCGTAATCGAGGATTATCCTCATTGCTGCACGTAAGAATTACGCCCCGAAGCACCGCTGGGTGCCAGGCCTGCTGTTGATGCAACCGACGACGTTAAGAACGTCTCGCGAGCAAAGCTGATGACTACTCGATAGTTCAAGGTGCCATGCTTTACGGCTTAGAATCGGGCCTTCAACGACGCTTTTGAACGCCATGGAGCATATGAGATGTTCCAGGAGTTGAAGTTAATATTTCAAGCAAATGCCCGGATTGAGAGATATGAAGTCTCCAATAAGTTCTATAGCTGCAAGATGGAGGAGAATAGTTCACAAGGAACACATACTCAAAATGTCCGGGTATAATAATCACTTGATTCAACCGGGAGTTAATCTTCCGATGATAGTGTCATTGATGTAATTCTTCAATCATCGCCACCAAGCTACAAGAGCTTCGTGATGAACTATAATATGCAAGGGATGGACAAGACTATTCCCGAGCTCTTCGCAATGCTAAAAGCCATGGAGGTAGAAATCAAAAGGAGCATCAAGTGTTGATGGTCAACAAGACCACCAGTTTCAAGAAAAGGGCAAAGGGAAGAAGAAGGGAACTTCAAGAAGAACAGCAAACAAGTTGTTGCTCAAGAGAAGAAACCCAAGTCTGGACCTAAGCCCGAGACTGAGTGCTTCTACCGCAAGCGCATCGACACGGAAGCGGAACTGCCCCAAGTATTTGGCGGATAAGAAGGATGGCAAAGTGAACAAAGGTATATGTGATATACATGTTATTGATGTGTACCTTACTAATGCTCGCAGAGTACCGGTATTTGATAATCGGTTCTGCTAATATTTGCAACTCAAACAGGACTACAGATTGCGAAGATTGGCTAAGGACGAGGTGACGATGCGCTGGGAAATGGTTCCAAAGTCGATGTGATCGCGGTCGGCACGCTACCTCTACATCTACCATCGGGATTAGTTTTAGACCTAAATAATTGTTATTTGGTGCCAGCGTTACATGAACATTATATCTGGATCTTGTTTGATGCGAGACGGTTATTCATTTAAGTCGAGAATAATGGTTGTTCTATTTATATGAATAATATCTTTTATGGTCATGCACCCTTGAAGAGTGGTCTATTTTATTGAATCTCGATAGTAGTAATACACATATTCATAGTGTTGAAACCAAAAGATACAGAGTTGATAATGATAGTGCAACTTATTTGTGGCACCGCCGCTTGGGTCATATCGGTGTAAAACGATGAAGAAACTCCATACCGATGGGCTTTTGGAATCACTTGATTATGAATCACTTGGTACTTATGAACCGTGCCTCATGGGCAAGATGACTAAAACGCCGCTTCTCCGAACTATGGAGCGAGCAACTGATTTGTTGGAAATCATACATACCGATGTTTGTGGTCCAATGAATGTTGAGGCACGCAAGGGTATCGTTATTTTCTCACCTTCACAGATGATTTGAGCAGATATGGGTATATCTACTTAATGAAACACAAATCTGAAACATTTGAAAAGTTCAAAGAATTTCAGAGTGAAGTGGAAAATCATCGCAATAAGAAAATAAAATTTCTACGATCTGATCGTGGAGGAGAATATTTGAGTTACGAGTTTGGTTTACATTTGAAACAATGCGAATAGTTTCAAGAACTCACGCCACCCGAACACCACAACGAAATGGTGTGTCCGAACGTCGAATCGTACTTTTACTAGATATGGTGCGATCTATGATGTCTCTTACTGATTTACCGCTATCGCTTTGGGGTTATGCTTTAGAGACGGCCGCATTCACGCTTGAATAGGGCACCATCAAAACCGCTGAAACGACGCCTTATGAACTATGGTTTGGCAAGAAACCAAAGTTGTCGTATCTTAAAGTTTGGGGCTGCGATGCTTATGTGAAGAAACTTCAACCAGATAAGCTCGAGCCCAAATCGGAGAAATGTGTCTTCATAGGATACCCAAAAGAGACTATTGGGTACACCTTCTATCACAGATCCAAGGCAAGATTTTCGCTGTTAAATTCGGATCCTTTCTAGAAAAGGAGTTTCTCTCGAAAGAAGTGAGGGGAGAAAAGTAGAACTTGATGAGATAATCAGATTCTGCTCCCTTATTGAAAGTAGTTCATCACAAGAACCGGTTCCTGTGACAACTACACCAATTAGTGAGGAAGCTAATGATATTGATCATGAAACTTCAGATCAAGTTTCTATTGAACTACGAGGTCAACCAGAGTAAGATCCGCACTGAGTGGTACGGTAATCCTATTCTCGAAGTCATGTTACTTGACCATGGCGAACCTACGAACTATGAAGAAGCGATGGTGAGCCCAGATTCGCAAAATGGCTGGAAGCCATGAAATCTGAGATGGGATCCATGTATGAGAACAAAGTATGGACTTTGGTTGACTTGTTCGATGATCGGCAAGCCATTGAGAATAAATGGATCTTTAAGAAGAAGACCGACACGATGGTAATGTAATCGTTTATAAAGCTCGACTTGTTGCGAAAGGTTTTCGACAAGTTCAAGGGGTTGACTACGATGAGACTTTCTCACCCATAGCGATGCTTAAGTCTGTCCGAATCATGTTAGCAATTGCTGCATTTTATGATTATGAAATTTGGCAAATGGATGTCAAAACTGCATTCTTGAATGGATTTCTAGAAGAAGAGTTGTATATGATGCAACCGAAGGTTTTGTTGATCCAAAAGTGCTAACAAAGTGTGCAAGCTCCAATGATCAATTTATGGTCCGTGCAAGCCTCTCGAGTTGAATAAACGCTTTGATAGTGTGATCAAAGATATGGTTTTATATGCACTTTTGGAGAAGCCTGTATTTACAAGAAAGTGAGTGGGAGCTCAGAGCATTTCCGATATTATATGTGGACGATATATTATTGATTGGAAATGATATAGAATTTCTGGATAGCATAAAAGGATACTTGAATAAAAGTTTTCAATGAAAGACCTCGTGAAGCTGCTTACATATTGGGCATCAAGATCTATAGAGATAGATCAAGACGCTTGATTGGACTTTCACAAAGCACATACCTTGATAAAGTTTTGAAAAGGTTCAAAATGGATCGTGCAAAGAAAGGATTCTTACCAGACATAAGGTGTGAAATTGAGTCGACTCAATGCCCGACCACAGCAGAAGATAGAGAGAAAATGAAAGATGTTCCTATGCTTCAGCCATAGGCTCTATCATGTATGCAATGCTGTGTACCAGACCGACGATGCTTAGCAATAAGCTTGGCAGGAAGGTACCAAAGTAATCCAGAGTGGATCATCGACAGCGGTCAAGAACATCCCGAAATACCGAAAAGGACTAAGGATATGTTTTCAGATATGGAGGTGACAAAGAGCTAGTCGTAAATGGTTACGCCGATGCAAGCTTTGACACCGATCCGGACGATTCTAAATCGCAAACCGGATACGTATTTTTATTAAACGGTGGAGCCGCCGGTTGGTGCAGTTCTAAACAAAGCTTCGTGGCGGGATCTACATGTGAAGCGGAGTACATAGCTGCTTCGAAGCAGCAAATGAAGGAGTCTGATGAAAGAGTTCATTTCCGATCTAGGTGTCATACCTAGTGCATCGGGACCAATGAAGATCTTCTCGTGACAATATCGGTGCAATTGCCTTGGCAAAGGAATCCAGATTTCACAAGAGGACCAAGCACATCAAGAGACGCTTCAATTCCATCCGGACCAAGTCCAAAGTGGGAGACATAGAGATTTGCAAGATACATATGGATCTGAATGTTGCGACCCGCTGACTAAGCCTCTTCCACGAGCAAAACATGATCAGCACCAAGACTCCATGGGTGTTAGAATCATTACTGTAATCTAGATTATTGACTCTAGTGCAAGTGGGAGATCAAGGAAATATGCCCTAGAGGCAATAATAAAGTTATTATTTATTTCCTCATATCATGATAAATGTTTATTATTCATGCTAGAATTGTATTAACCGGAAACATGATACATGTGTGAATACATAGACAAACATATAGTCACTAGTATGCCTCTACTTGACTAGCTCATTAATCAAAGATGGTTATGTTTCCTAACCATAGACATGTGTTGTTATTTGATTAATGGGATCACATCATTAGGAGAATGATGTGATTGACATGACCCATTCCGTTAGCCTAGCACTTGATCGCTTAGTATATTGCTATTGCTTTCTTCATGACTTATACATGTTCCTGTAACTATGAGATTATGCAACTCCTGCTACCGGAGGAACACTTTGGTGCTACCAAACGCCACAACGAATCGGGTGATTATAAAGGAGTACTACAGGTGTCTCCAAAGGTACATGTTGGGTTGGCGATTTCGAGATTAGGATTTGTCACTCCGATTGTCGGAGAGGTATCTCTGGCCCTCTCGGTAATGCACATCACATAAGCCTTGCAAGCATTGCAACTAATAAGTTAGTTGCGAGATGATGTATTACGAACGAGTAAAGAGACTTGCCGTAACGAGATTGAACTAGGTATTGATACCGACGATCAATCTCGCAAGTAACATACCGATGACAAAGGAACAACGATGTTGTTATGCGGTTTGACCGATAAAGATCTTCAGAGAATATGTAGGAGCCAATATGAGCATCCAGGTTCCGCTATTGGTTATTGACCGAGAATAGTTCTAGGTCATGTCTACATAGTTCTCGAACCCGTAGGGTCCGCACGCTTAACGCTACGATGACAGTTTTATTATGAGTTTATAAGTTTTGATGTACCAAGATTGTTCGAGTCCCGGATGTGATCACGGACATGACGAGGAGTCTCAAATGGTCGAGACATAAAGATTGATATATTGAAGCCTATATTTGATATCGAAATGGTTCCGTGAAATCGATTTTACCGAACACCGGGGTTACCGAACCTCCCGGGGATAATGGGCCTTAGTGGGCCATGAGGGAGAAGAGGAGGGCTGCCAGGCAGGCCGCGCCCCCCCCCCTAGTCCGAATAGGACAAGGAAGGGGGGCAGCGCCTCTTCCTCTTTCCTCCCCCTTTCCTTCTCCAACAAGGCAAGAGGGGAGTCCCCCGTGGTAGGACTCTCCAGCGCACCCTTTGGGGCCGGCCGCACCTCCCCCTCCCTCCTTTATATACGGGGCAGGGGCACCCCATGACACACAAGTTGATCTACGGATCGCTCCTTAGCCGCAGCGGTGCCCCTCCACCATATTCCACCTCGGTCATATCGTCATGAGTTTAGGCGAAGCCCTCACGCCGGTAGAGCATCATCATCGCCACCACGCCGTCAGGTCGACGGAACTCATCCCCGACACTTTGCTGGATCGAGTCCGGGATCGCCATCGAGCTGAACGTGTGCTGAACTCGGAGGTGCCGTGACGCTCGGTACTTGGATCGGTCGGATCGTGAAGACGCACGACTACATCAACCGCGTTGTCATAACGCTCGCCACGGTCTACGAGGGTACGTGGACAATACTCTTCCCTCTCGCTGCTATGCCATCACCATGATCTTGCGCAGCGAGGAATTTTTTTAAAATTACTACGCTCCCCAACAGCAAATACCAGTCGAAGCTTCGACACTATATCGATGTAGCGCAGCGAGGGACGCCCTTCCAAACAGGAGAAGGACGAGCTCACAATGGCCCTTGGGAATCCTTGAGCACTCGGACGGACACGAGGTACGCCAGCTCCCTTTCGTGGAAGGTTGGTTTTCCGGACGCAGGGGTTACAAAACCCACGAGAGGAGGAAGAAACTGCTAGGACCAACTGCAGCGCTGCACGAAAGGGTAATGGGGCTAGAGGAACGAGAAGCAGAGATCGCAGCAAACGACTCCGCCAAGCTTCCCCTGCTACCCCGCCATCTCAGCGGAGAAGCAGCGTGGCTTCCACCGAGCTGCTTCACCGGAGCATGTTTTGACGGCTCTCGCCGCTATCCCGTGGATGGTATCACGGAGTCTCAAAGTTGCTACATTATGGCGCGATGGATGACTTTGAAGGTCAAGGCGGTTGTTGGCCAAGTTTATCCTAGTGGACCCGACACAACTTATCACCGCCAGCTGATTCCGTATGATATGCTAAGGTGATGGTGGATGAAATAATGAGGGATTTGAGGACCTCCCGCTTGACCACCCTACCGTGAAGGGGAGACTAGGCTGGTTCTGCTCAAGACTCCATGCCTATGGCGGAAGGAGCTCATCAACCTTCCGAACTGGACGCCTCCTCCTCCGGCGAAGTCAGGCACTCCGCCTCCACCGCCTCCTCCGGCGAGTGACGATCAGGCACGCGTGGCGGCACTCCGCCTCCTTCTCCGGCGCTGGCGGCACTCCGCCTTTCTCCGGCGCTGGCGGCACTCCGCCTCCTTCTCCGCGGCAAGGCTAGGCCGAGCAGCCAGCCTCCTCCTTCTCCGCCACCAAGGGCGGAAGAGACCCGCCGCCCCGCTGCTCGGGCGCTGTCAGAGTCCTTCTCCTCCGCCAGATGCAAGCAAAAGAAGACAACCGCCCGCTCGCTTCCGCCGGGCGTTTAGCAAGACAGCCAAAGGCGGAGGAATATAGATACGGTCCTTCTCTCAAGACTCCAGAGAAGTTACCGTGACGAGAGGACCGAGGAGGAAAACGCAAAGATCGCGCAGATCAAGTGGATGACTGGTTTGCAGGGTTGAAAGCAAAGAGACGCCCACTCCGGAGGAAAAGGTAGATCCGTGAAAGCGAAGCGCACTGCTGCCCCGAGGAAACCACCCAAGTCTCCGCCGAAAGGCAACTATGAGCGATTATTGGAAAGGCATTTGCCAAGCGGAGAGGTCGGGACGCACTCAAAGTGATCAAAGAATGAAAGAACGACGAGCTGGGAAACAAATTGCCCAGCTCGCTAACAAGCCGGCAATCGTGCCCCCGCCAAGGTGCTCGCTAGCTTACATCGCCGATCCGAGGATGGTGCCCGTTATGGCAACTCAAGATTACTTGCCCGACGATGTACATTATGATTTCTTGGAGGTGCAGATACAAAGATACGAGTACGGGAAGCCTCTCACAAAGATGAAAGCTCTCTATCAACGATGATGCTAAGATTGCATGATTGGTACATGAAAACCTGCAGAGAGTCCGAGGGAGGAGTACTTTGTATGTGAGAGTTAAAAGGAGCATGACCTCGTTGGAATTGAACTGATGCCTATTCCATTTGAGGAGTTCTATCAGTTTTTCAATCAATTAGCCCTCGATAAAGCAACGGTCACCTGCCATCGTCTGTAAGTAGTACTACTTCATTAAGTCTCTCTCAGATAACTCAGCTCTTTCATTGCATGTATTTATAATTGTCCTCACTATATTATGCAGATTGAAGATCGCCGAATTGAAGAAAAGACAAGTGGGTTCCATTGGGTTCATTAACACATATCTCATAGATGCAACTGAGGTTGAATTTCATGCCAAAAATACCGAGGCCAACTTGCTACAATCATTGGTAATAAATGAACACAAGGATATAATACTCTTTCCTTACAACTTCAAGTGAGTGTTACTGTCTTGTGGCATATTCGGTTTCCCTTATTAGTCCAGGTTATAGTAATGTAATATTGATGAGTTATGCATGCATGCGCAGGAACCACTATATTCTCCTAGAGATTAAGCTTGAGCAGGAGTAGTAACTGCCTTAGACTCCAAACTAAAAGATCCCAAGGAGTATACGGACATGACCGAAATGCTCGAGAAGTAAGTTAAATCGATCATTATCCACCATATCAGCAACTTTGTTCATTTATGATATCAAGTAATTGTTTTCTTTGTATGGCAGGGTTTGGAGAAAATTCACCAAAAGCTCCGGACTGCCAAGAAGCTGCAATTTAGACACCCGAAGTAAGTACTATAGTAGCATATTCCACGATCTCCTAGTGATTCAAGCGCTAGTTTCATCAATACAATTTAACATGCTTGCTAATTATCAGTTTGATTGACCTCTATTTCTTGTAAAGTGGTTGTGGCAGGAACAAGGGAATGATTTCTGTGGATACTACATTTATGAGTCCATCCACCACACGACCTGTGAGCGGGCTACTCGACAAACAATATAAAGTGCGAAATAACAATATTCACAATTTTATTTTATTACCACCATTTGTGTTGAGTTTCATTCATTCATATATATATGTATTGACCCCTTCTTAAAATTAGATGTTTCGGATGGGATGAACTACTAGCACCAGATCGCATGCAGCAATTCAAGAGGAATTGGCGGCATTCTTTCTTGACCACGTGATCGCTGAAGACTAAGAATACTATGTGGACCACGCTATTCTGTATGTTAGGAGATTATTTTGTAAAAGATAATTGTTGTATATATGTAGCCGGTAGTGTCGGATAGATATACGAGAACTTGTTGTTCGACCAATCTCTGAGAAGGAGAGGTGGTCGATATCACTTCCTCCGTATGCATATATGTTCATGACGATCTTCTGCTTCCTTCGCTTGCTTACTAGCTAGCTAGCGTGTCTAGCTAGTCCTCTCTATACATATGTATAGTACGAAGGCCGACTCAAGCACGGACAAAAGAGAGGACACTTCTCTATTAATTAGCTAGCTAACACAATATATGAAACACCTAAATTAACCCCCAAAACCCCCAACCCCCCTTTCAAAAAAACAAAACCGCAGCCATCGAATGTCGACGTGGATGCCTTTTTGGTCCCGGTTGGTGCTACTGGGACCAAAGGCCCTCGCTCGGCTCGCGACCGCCACGTGAGGATTGATCTGTCCCGGTTCGTGTTAGAACCGGGACTAAAGGGGGAGGTATTAGTAATGATCCATTAGTCCCGGTTCATGAACCGGGACTAAAGGCCCTTACGAACCGGGACTAATAGGTGTTTTTCTACTAGTGTATGTCGTCTGCACAAACTTCTATATGTGTTATGTGCCACCCATTCATTGCTCTCCTAGCGATTTGGTCACCATCAACAATGGTTTGGCTTGCCCGGTTGCTCATTTCCCGATGCACTACCTCGGTCTTTCCCTCTCAATCCGTAAGCCCGCTACTTCCGCCCTTCAACCCCTCTTCGGCAGGCTAGATGAAAAACTTCAAGACATGTGCTGGACCGTGGTCCACCTCTCTCGCCACGGTATTCCGCACCCACATCGCTGTGTCTTTTGTGACAAGGAAACCGAGGCCATGCCTCACCTCCCCGGCGGCCGCCTTTGCTCGCCAGTTTGGCATGAGGTTCTCCTTGGGGTCACGCCAAGAACCACCATTCCCTGCATTTATTTAGTTCCTTGATTGGTGGACCTCCACCTCATCTACTACATCATGGGCATGCACAAAGGGTCTCTACCTCGCTATCCTAACCTTGCGGTCGCTTTTGAAGCACCAAAATGATGTTTCTTCAAGTGAGAGAACCTTTCCGTCACGCCTCGTCGATCATGCAAGACGAAGGTCACATCGGGCTAAGGCCGCCGCCAAAGGATTGGCACATCTTCAAGCAACGACATTGATTTCGGTTTTCTCAGGAGAGCACACCCCATTCTAAGTGCTCTAGTGCTCATGCATTTGCCATTCGGTTGTGTACATGCTTGCAGGACTCTACCATACCCCCTCCATTTGTTTGAACTAAACTCTTTCTATCAACGAAATAAAGTCATCTCCGACGGACTGTCTGATGGTGGTGGCGGTTCACCGAGGAATAAGTCTTCCTCAAGCCTTTTCATCTCGACTTGTTGTTTGTGGCAATGTCGATTGTTCGTTCTAGACAATGAGGTTAGGGTTTTTTGCACTGTCCGTCAATGTGACGATGATGGCATCTTCCATTCGTTGTTGTAACTTTTGGTGTCGACGTAAGGCCTCTGGGGTTTATCGGAGGTTGGGATCTTGGAACTGTGGCTCTTTCAGTTGTGATAAAATTCTTGTTAGGGGGTCCGTTAGGGCCTTGGCTTTAATGACTTCTCATCCACGATAAGAAGTGTTAGTCTGGCTCCAATATTGGAGCGGCTTGTGGGCGTACATCGATCTGTTCGAGAGGAAGAAGTCTTGACCCTGGGGACTTCAATGTAATTCTCGGCTACCCATGAATTTCAATCTAATTTCATTTTTTTAATGGCTGTACCCAGTTGTACCCGAAAAGGAAAAAGACAATGTACTCAGTTGCGGCCTCGTGTCCTCCGATCATCGCACGACCGCATCTGTCACTTATTAATGTCCATTAAGAGAGGAATATATGCCACTGTTGCCTGTTAAATGCAAATCAAGCACACTGTGCCGTACACGTTCCATACGTGGAGCCTGTTGCAGTGGACGTGGGCAGCCCACGGCGCCCACTTTAAGCCCACTAAAATCGCCGCAGTCGCCCGCTTGTTGGCGCAAAATTATGCGACTTTGCGGCAGTCCCACGAATCCACCTCTGCCCACATCGTCACCTACGACCATGCCATGAGCTGGCGGAAATCATGGATGGATTACAGCGTGTGAGGCCGAGGCGCGGCGGCCGGAGCTCCACCGCTAGCTCCGCGCCCATACTCGCCCCGCTCGCTATGACAGAGAAGCCGCTGTTCGCCGGGTTCCTTCCCACGCACGCCCATGGAGAACAGCTTTGCCAGAGGTTCGCCGCTGCGGACGATGCTCAGACGAGACCCTTGTCGAACCACACCTCCGTCTTAGCTCTCGCTGTTTGCTAGCAGCACTGCAAGATCGCAGGATCGCTGTTGCCGCCATTCACACCCTCACCAGTCGCATGGTCCATCTCAAGCGTACGCATTAAGCAGTCATGGCTTATATGGGTTTATGTGGGCTTATGCGGACGTCGCTTAATCTACATGGTTCTTGTGGACAAGCCGGTAACTTAGTGGGACGCTGCGGGCATAAGTGGGCAACCCGCGGACAGTCCCACTTGCAGCCTGACGTGGAGCATTACGTGCTGTACGTACACCAGTATGGCAGGACACTGTTGCTTGGTCTTAGCGCGCACAGACAGTATAGCGTGCCATTTGTAAGCACAGCCGCCCCTGAAGTCGATCGAGGGGATCACTCCTCGATGTCCCTCCTGATCTGATCCGTTGAGCAGTTGGTTTATCCACGCTAGCTGGCTACTTGGTCACTTGGCACGGGACACTGCAGTGATGGCGGGAGCCTTTACAACCACGCGTCGCCCTCGCTTTCCCCCGCGGCAGCAGGGAGTGACTCGCTTCACTTCTGTCACCGTTGGGGCGGGCAGACGGGGTTATCAGAAAAAGGCATGTGTCCGTCAACCCAAGCAGGTCCACCACTCGCTCGCAGGAAGACGATGCTCGTAGCGACTGAATGAATGCGTGAGACCGAAATTGGATTGGAACCACGGTGGTTTCATTGCGGCGGTTAGGCATATCTCTCCGATTTGTTCGTGTCAGGCCTGCACAACAGACGTACCACTTGCGATAGCTACAGTCCATGGTCTACTGAAGGCGTCCAAGAGTCCTTACATTTCGGATCACTATGACACCGCTAGCTAGTACTCCGCGTCGTACTGTGCAGTTTATTCGTCTTGAGTCTGAAGTGAACCACTCGATCGATGCACAGAAATCTCGACCCTGAGACTGTAGAGAGACACGTCCGCATCGTACTGTACTGCCTCGCTGCCGGCCCAGTAATCGTTGGGCGCACGCATGCAAGTCCCGTGCGGCGTGCGCTGGAGCATTACTGTTCCATGGCGGCGGCCCGCCCCGCTACGTCGCTACGGCATGGGTCGCTAATGCTCCGTGATCCCCGGTGAGGCGATCGCGGGTAGGTACGGGGTTGTTCTCCCCCGATTAATTGGGGCGGCCGAATCCTCGCGGGTTGTTCTCCGCCACGCATGGACGGACGACCATGGTAGCAGGGGGAAGGACTGGAGGAGGCTAATCGCTTTCGATAAAAGCTGGGTCGCGTTTCGGCTGCCGTTTTCGTTTTTTCACGGACGAGTAAATGCAGGGGTGGCGGTGATGGTCGGCACCGGTGCAGGTACCCGTCGGGATTCTTTCGGTTCCCGTAGGCTGTATCGGACCAACCGTTGACATCGACGAGGAAAATGGACGGGCCGTGCGTGACACACGTTGCTTCTTCCTATACGACACTAAGAGCATCTACAGGGATCCCAAACCCCGGCGGACGGACCGGTCACAAAAACCCGACCCAGACGGATGCCTCGTATCTGTTCTATTCGTTCAGGTTGACCGTCACCTCTCATATCTAGCCAAATCTGGAGCGAATATGAAGGCCTGAGCGTGTCCGCCATGTCGGATGCGGGCCACGTCGTGCTCACATCGACCCCACATATATTCGTCCTCATCCGCTCTCCGAACCAACCCTAACCACTCAACTTCGCTCAGGGTCCCCAAGCTCTTTTTCGATGATCTTCGGTCTTCTCCGGCATGGCGGGCAGCGGATCCGAGTCCTCGGTCACCCGATTTCTGGACCGGGACCTCATCCCATGCGGGCCCGAGAAGAAGATGGCGGTCCGTGATTGCGCCGGCTACTCTTCGAGGAGACCGCCGACAATGGGTCGACTCGATCCGCCAGGGATCCATTGCGCCCGCCCAAATGGCGCTTGGATCCTGCGCTAGGCGAGTCGCCATTGCCTCACAGTAGGCCAGGCAGTGGCCGGCGAGGCGGAGTCGCACGCCATGGCACCGCTGCGGATGACCGGCAACCCCTAGGGTCGCAACCAGGTCATGGTAGACGTGTCGGGAGCCGGCGACGACGGATCTATCATAGACCTCTCATCGATCGGCGACGTGCACGACATGGGCTCCGACAAGAAAGAGTAAGGAATGGGAGAGGCGGCGTCTCAAGTCCCGTGAGCCGGTCCATGTCTCATGTCCTACCCTAACTTGCCAGCAAGCACACCTTCGCTCCGAGGGGCTCAGCCAGCTGCCGGATATGGACACGGTCGTGGCGCCGTCGATGATTTAGATTACGTAGCATGTAATTATATGAATTCGACGATTTGTAATTGAGATATCCGGTCGTGGAAGAGGAAATTTGAGGTGTATCCGATTGTCCGCCTTAGTCACAAGCTAGTGGCAGCAGGCAGGACCTTGCACGCAGTGACGGCTCGTGGTTTTGTCTTGGACAGTGGCCATGCCCAGATTTACTTCCAACATTCACCTGTGCTGAGGCGTGTGATCGCCGAAGCGTTTCCAATGTAAAATTTTGGTGCTATTGTCCGTTCTTGCCAGTTTGTGCTACGACCAGAATCACACGGATATTTCCTGGCTCCACATATGGCTCTTGGCGTCTCGACTGCCTGCTAGTGTGTGTGCACGGTTTTCAGTTTGTCTGGTTATGATGTTTGGATCGTGTGCACTTGCATCATCTTCGTTGGCTCAGCGCCTACTCAGTGTGGATCATCGTTGCACTTTTTTTTCAACAATCCGCTTTGGCACAGCTTCGTCCATGCACGGTTTTCAGTTTGAGAAAAAGGGTTTCCCCTGCTTTGTATTATAAAGCAACCAACCGATACAACCGACGATAGGGGCTGAGGCGGAAGCAACACAAACACGCCCAAAAGAAAGAAAAGAGAAAAAAGAAAAAAAAAACAAATGCCGATAACGGCGGATCGACAAAAACGACAAAGCCTCATGACCGTTGCGTCCACCGGAGATCGCCCACCAAGCTCCGAGACTCCGAAATGCCGGTACCTAACAACACCTCCAAGAAGGGACGCGACGATAACGACGCTGCTGCCAAGGGTTTCCCCCGGTACACGGCGAGGAGAGAGGAAGGGTAGCGCCGACGCCCTCCAGGAAGGTCCGGCGGCACCCCACCGCGTTGGTGTCGGCCAAGCCAACAGAGATTTCTCCCAATCCCAGCCTCTACCTCAGTGCACCCGAGCTCGCCACCGACCACCACCACCCAAATGACAACACGGACAAGAAGCTTCCCACGCCCTCACCACGGCACGGCGAAGATGGTCTCGCACAACGGAGAAGAGGAGCCGACTAGGGCAACAAAGACTGGCTGGCATACGGGAGGGCCCCACCTCCATCGCCCACGACGGTAGCCGATCGGACGCCATGGTAGGAGCCTACCTGCCTGGTGGGTCCCCACAGGCCCGGCCGGGCCTCAAAGACCCGGACAGCTCCCGCCCACGTAGTAGCCTGTTACGCCTGGCGGCGCCGCTGTCCTAGTCCAAGCCGCCCCCCTGCTCCCCATAAAGAGAGCTTGTGGTCGCGCCGAGCCGACCCGAAGGACCTGTATGGGACCCTACGGGCCTGCTACCTCTTGAGCACTGCTGGATTTCCTTGAAGAGGAAAGGTGATGCAAAGACAAGAGCGTAAGTATTTTCCTCAGTTTTTGAGAACCAAGGTATCAATCCAAGAGGAGGCAACGCGCGAGTCCCTCGTACCCTACACAAAACAAATAACTCCTCGCAACCAACGCGATAAGGGGTTGTCAATCCTTCACGATCACTTACGAGAGTGAGATCTGATAAATATGATAGGATAATATTTTTGGTATTTTTGTGATAAAGATGCAAAGTAAAATAAAAACAAAGTAAAAAGCAAAGGAAATAACCAAGTGTTGGAAGATTAATATGATGAAGATAGACCCGGGGGCCATAGGTTTCACTAGTGACTTCTCTCAAGAGCATAAGTATTTTACGGTGGGTGAACGAATTATCGCTGACCAATTGATGAATTAAGCATAGTTATGAGAATATCTAGGTATGATCATGTATATAGGCATCACGTCCGAGACAAGTAGACCGACTCCTGCCTCGCATCTACTACTATTACTCCACACATCGACCGCTATCCAAAGATACATCTAGAGTATTAAGTTCATAAGAACAAAGTAACGCCTTAAGCAAGATGACATGATGTAGAGGGATAAATTCATGCAATATGATAAAACCCCATCTTGTTATCCTCGATGGCAACAATACAATACGTGCTTTGCTGCCCCTATCACACCGAAAAGGACGCCGCAAGATTGAACCCAAAGCTAAGCACTTCTCCCATTGCAAGAAAGATCAATCTAGTAGGCCAAACCAAATTGATAATTCGAAGAAACTTGCAAAGATAACCAATCATACATAAAAGAATTCAGAGAAGATTCAAATATTGTTCATAGATAATCTTGATCATAAACCCACAATTCATCGGCCTCAACAAACACACCGCAAAAAGAAGATTACATCGAATAGATCTCCACGAGAGAGGGGGAGAATATTGTATTGAGATCCAAAAAGAGAGAAGAAGCCATCTAGCTACTAACTATGGACCCGAGGTCTGAAGTAAACAACTCACACTTCATCGGAGAGGCTATGGTGTTGATGTATGTGACGCCCGGGTATTTAAGCTATAGTGAACCTCTCCTAATGATGCCATGTCACCTCGACATCGTTATTAATCTCGCATTAGTTCAAACTGGTTCAATTCAAATTCAAAATTAAGCAAACAATAGAAGTTTTCAAATATTAAAATTAAAATGTTCGGAGTGAGCCAAATAATCCCTAGCTAATAATGGTGGAGAAACCACACCTTTATAAAATGTTTAAGTACTATAAGATGAATAAAATAGCAGTAAAACAATTATTTAAATACCTTCCGAATTAATAAAATGTAAAACTAATTTATTTGAGGACTAGGCTTTTGTGACTATAGGCTGTTGAAATACTAATTTAAATGCTGCGTGTATATTTTACTAAAACTAAAATAATAGGAAGCAAAACTGAAACAGAAAAAGTAGAAGAAGTGTAAAAGGAAAATAGTAAAACAATAAGGAAAAGAAAGTCCTCCCCTGTGGCCAACCAGCCCAGCTTATTACTCCAATGGCCCGTCTGACCGCCCACCCCACCTCACCTACTAACCCCCGAGACACCGAACCCCAGCCCAACTACCCCACTCCCCCACGCCTCTCTCTCTCTCTCCCCACCGCTGGATCTAGATCGAGCCCGATCCTCCTCACCGCCGTTTCTAGATCGGAGCACGGAACCGACGCGCGGCCCACGATCGCCGAGCCACCCCTCGCTCACCTCCACCTCATCGGACGCCTTTACATCATATTGTCCCCGCCGCCGAAGCTCCTCCGCCTCGACCCGCCTGCCGCCTGGCCGCCGCCGGACCACCTCCGCCGCCCGCTTCGCGCCCTCCTCCTGCCGGCCTCACCAGCCTCGCTGCCCCTTCCTCCTCGCACGTGAGGACCCCTTCTCCTTCCTCCTTCGCCTCGCTCAGACGGTCCCCACCTCGCCGCCGCCGCCTGCGGGCTACCACGCCTGGGCACACCAACCCGCGGTCGCCAAAGACAACGCCCGTCTGCTGCCGCTGCTCGCCGGCTGCCGCCTCTGCTCTCCGCTGGCGCTATGCGCCACGGCGCCGACCATGCCCGCCCATCGCGGGCGCCACCACGCCTCCTCGCCGCCAAGGCCTCGCCGCCGTCCCGGGCAGGCGCTTGTCGCACAGGTTTCGCCAACCATGACTCCAAGGCGCCTCACCACACCACCGCAAGACTCGCTATGCCGCCTGCCCCGGCCACTATCGCTCGGTGCCGGGCCATGCGCCTGCCTGCTCACTCACACACAACTGGCTTAAGTGGCTGGCGCCCGAGAACCGCCACCATGACCAAGGCCCTCGTCTGAATGACAAGTGGGACCCGCCTGTAAAACGATCAAAAAGTAATAATAAAAAGAATTAAAATTAATTAACTAATTAAGTTGCTTAATTAACTTAACTTTAGTTAACCTGCTAGTTAACTAATTAAACTATAATTAGGTAAATCAGAGAATGGCAGGGGTTTCACCCCTGCTGACTACCAAGCTGACCGTCAACTGGGTCCCCTTGGCCCACCTGCCGCCAGATGTACATGAGCTGGGTACTTGTAGCATTTTAGCTTCTCTTTGAATTAAAATAAATTCAAAAAGTCATTCAAAACCTTGAAAATTAATAGAAAATAAATCATAGCTCGGATGGAAAAACATTGTACATGAAAGTTGCTCAGAACGACGAGGCGAATCCGGATATGCAGCCCATTCGTCCGCCACACACCCCTAGCATAGCGAACACGTAACTTTCCTCCGGTTCTTCTTCGTTCAAAACGCTAAACACCGGAAATACTTTCCGGATGTTTCCTTCATCGGTATCACCTACTACCGCTTAGGGCACACCTAGCACCGCCAGATTGCCATGTTACGCTTTGTGATGCTTTGATTGCTTTGTTATTTATTGTGTTCCTCCGTTATTTCTTTCCGTAGACCCCGAGACCGCCGGGCGATCCCAGCCGACCACGGAGTTGACGACCCTCCTTGCCGTGAGCAACCAGCAAGCCCCTTTGATCACCAGATATCGCTTATTCTTCTCTATACCGCTTGCATTAGAGTAGTGTAGCATGTTACCGCTTCCGTTAATCCTATTCTCGCTGCATAGCCTCGTCATTGTTGCTACAGCTTGTTACCCTTACTCGCTATCCTACCGCTTAGTATAGGATGCTAGTATTCCATCTGTGGCCCTACCCTCTTGTCCGCCCGCCATGCTATATTATCGGGCCGTGATCACTCAGAGGTGATCATGGTATATTCTATATACTTTATACATGATACATGGGGTGACTAAAGTCGGGTCGGCTCGAGGAGCACCCGCGAGTGATTCACTTGATTGGGGCTGAAAGGACCTTGTCCCGACGGCCCTCGTGTGGATCTTTGTGGCGAGCGACAGGCAGGTTGAGACCGCTTAGGAGAGAGGTGGGCTCGCCCTGCTCGGGCGTCATGGATACTTAACGCGCTTTAACGAGATCTTGGTATTTGATCTGAGTTGGGTCGTTGACCTTATACGCACTAACCGCCACGTGGGACAAGATATGGGCAACCGCGCCGTGGTATCACCAAGCATTTTGTGACGTCACGATTAAGCGGCGCGCCAGATTGGACCGAACGCTCGCTAGGTTAGGTCTGCTGCCGCCGCAACATGCAGGTGTGTAAGGGCGGGGCCTGCACTGCGGCGCTTAGGTTTAGACCGCGTCCGACCTCTCTATGCCTAGGTGGGGCTGGGACGTGTTGATCTTCCGCGGCCGGGCATGACCCAGAAAGTGTGTCCGCCAAATGGGATCAAGCGTGTCGGGTAATGTGGTGCACCCCGCAGGAAGTTAATCTTTTCAAATAGCCGTGATCTTCGGTAATGGACGACTCGGAGTTGTACCTTGACCTTATGACAACTAGAACCGGATACTTAATAAAACACACCCTTCCAAGTGCCGACATAACCCGGTGATCGCTTCTCAACAGTATGACGAGGAGGGGATTGCCGGTAGGATTATGCTATACGATGCTACTTGGAGGACTTCAATCTACTCTTCTACATGTCAGAAGACGGAGGCTGCTGTAAGCGTAGTCTTCGATTGTGATTAGTTATACCCTCTAATTCGCATTCTCGCAGCTTTAGTCCACTAATATGGCCCTTTACACATATACCCATGCATATGTAGTGTAGCTCCTTGCTTAAGTAGTACTTTGGATGAGTACCCACGGTTGCTTTTCTCCCTCTTTTCCCCTTTCCTTCTACCTAGTTGTCGCAACCAGATGCCGGAGTCCAGAGCGACGCCACCGTCGATTTACTTAATTCTACTACTAATCGGAGGTGCCTACTACTACTACGCAGTACCGGGCGCATTTACCAGAGTAGTTTAGGAGGATCCTGTGCAGAGGCCCGCGCTTCTTTCGATCTCAGATCCCGCTTTGTGCTAGCCTTCTTAAGAAAAACTTGTTTAACTTATGTATGTACTCAGATATTGTTGCTTCCGCTGACTCGCCTATGATCGAAAGCAGCTTGTATTCGAGCCCTCAAGGCCCTCGGCTTGTATTATGATGCTTGTATGACTTATTTATGTTTTAGAGTTGTGTTGTGATATCTTCCGTGAGTCCTCGATCTTGATCGCACACGCTTATGCGGCATGATTAGTGTACGATTGAATCAGGGCGCCACAAGTTGGTATCGAGCCGATCGCCTCAGTAGGAATCCCCCTTCCACACTCCTTGGCCGAAGTCGAGTCTAGACATGGCAAAACTTTTACTAACATGGATGTGCAGCCCATGGGCCCATGTCCCCATTGGGTGGTATTAGGATCTTTTATTCCTCACCTATACTCTGGGACTCTGATATCTCTTCTATTCGATTTAATTGATTTTGCTAACTCTAAAACTAGGATCTCTTTACTACTTCCTCCCGGAGAGCCCCTTCATTCCAGATGATGGCCTGATTCATTAGAATACCCCGATGATACTCTCTGATATTATCCCGAGAACTTGTGTTCATCCCGTTTGCAATTCCCCTTCCACCGTCAATCCTTATGGATAACTACCTGGACGTGCCATTCTTACATTCATCCCCAGTTGGTATTGTTATTACAAGATACCTTGTAATACTCGTCGTTGTTCCAAGAATCCCTTGTGCCACTGCCTTGCGGTTCATTGCCGCAAGAATATCCCTACGGATAATTTCTCGCACTTACCGAGTATCCACTCATCCCCAGTTGATTCATGTACGCCACCAATCTTCAAATACCATTCGATCTCCCAAAAATCCTCGTGAGCCTATTGCTGTTGAAATTTTGCTTGCTTGCCTTATGGTTAATTCCATATGACTAGTAGTTCTCGTAACATCCCTTGTCTTAGTCATTTTGAGCCTATTGATCCAATGTGTGCGTACGCACGCAGTCATCAGGTTATCCTTTTCAAAATTATCTTTCCGGCTCAGGCATCATTCCAGATGTGAGTTGGTTCTCGGGAATTCAAACCTTTATTGTTTGCCCAACTAAGTGTTTCAAACTTATCCATCCTTGATCAGAGCGTCTGCTTCTGATCCTTCATTTTGGAAACCATAATTTCTTTCTATTTAAGCATCAGACTAATTAGGTGATTCTTGAATCTGATGCTCTGCATTCTTTCTTCCTCTGAGTGAGTACCGATACTCACATCAGCTCCGTTATCCATTGTTGGATTGTTATCCGACAAAGGTCCTTCATATTCAATCACCTTGTGAGTTCTTCCCGATACATAGTGCCTTGGTAAATTGTATCATCTGCTTGGCCAACCATGCTCGCTTTCGAGCTGGTGATATTTACTATTGAAGCTTGTGGTATATGTTTCCACGATCCTCGATGGGTTGAACCTATACCTTCTCTAAAACCGTAGAACCCGAAAGCTTTCATGAGTCATACTCTTCCGGTGCTTCACAGATAAAATTTCAACACCGCAACTTCTTCAAGGCTAGAAGTGAATGAAAGGTTATGCATTAGAGAAGTGGGAGTCGACCTTGAACTTTGTGTTCTTGCCCACGGACACGATGTAGATCCTATCATGGACGCTTCTTGTAATAATAACTATTTCCTTGATGAATATCATCCGTAGATGTGAATTGATCCTTTGCAACCGTGGTTCCACCATGATTGTTCCCTTGATTCTATTTCTGACAAGTTAAAGTATTTGCCTTCGCAGATCAAGACACCTGCCCAACCTTTATTTTGTTCTACCTTCGAGTATTACCTCGGTATCTCGAGGATAGCAACTCATTGCACTTCATCTTATGAATTTCGATGAAGTAGTTCTTCCCCGTCATAGTCACTCCACGGGTTCCGGGTTGTCGCCAACCAAGAACACCGATTTGTGAATCGAATCAACACCGAGATTCAAGATTCTAAAGATTTTGTTGTGGAGTAGTTTAAAACTCCATCATGTCATTCCTAGCCCGATCAGCTATATCATCATCATACTAATTTTTTAACTGTGCTACCCGGTCCTTATTGCCGAGCACAACTTTCAACGATGAGCTAAGCTTTATGCCGATTTTCGTCATATCATTTCTCCTTGAACAACAAACTTGATTTCGAGTTTGTGTCCTAACCGTGGTTCCAATAACCTTTTGCTTCATCATTCGCTTGACTTGATGTCATCATCGATCGACATATCTTCGCGGTAACCTCTCGACAAATGTGTCGCTATCATCATCAACCTTATGAGCTCTTCCAGATATCAATCGGATTCATGATGAGAAATACCATCCTTGCCTCGATGATTCGTGTTATCATCAACCACTTTATTGCCTTCCCTCCAACACAAACTTGTTCGTGTTTTGTGTTATACCTTGAGTTCCTTGCTAACCAGCATTGTTCTTCTTTACCTTGGAATATTACCACCTTTTATGTCAAGAATGTCGTGGGAATTTGACCACCTCTTAAGAATTCTTGGTATGGTGATACTTCTCACCATCACCATTCTTTCTTGGGTCCTCGTGTTGATTCCAACCAGGGTACCAACAAGTGAGCGGTGCTGTTTGGATTCCGCCTTCTAGCAACCCTATTGCTTTGAAGTTAATGGTTGGCCGCTCATTCTTAGACTATTGATTATTGAATCACTATTCCAATGTTGGTCAGTGCAACCCAGCCCATATTTCGGCGACCTTTCAACCATTGTTAAATTGTGTATGTTTTTCTCGAGCATACCACATTATATCATTTGATCTGACAAATGTTATCTCCTTATTCACATAAGTGTGGAAATCCATCTTTTGAAAATCTTAATGAATTGTTGCTGAGTTCATCAGCCACTCCTCGTCTTTTCCTTGGTTAAATGATGAACTCTTGTTTCGAAAATTGCTTCCATAGTTCAATTCCCGAGAATCTTACAATGTCATCTCGACAATTTCTGTTGCACCTTTCTTCTAAGGCATTCTGAGTCTGAGTTATCCTGACTCCAATCAGATCTGAATCTCGGTCAGATATGATGGTTGGAACATATTTCCAAGAGTTATAACTTTGGTCTTTATGTGACCCGGTAAAGTGATGTCGTGTCTAGTTCACCTGGCCCGAGACCCATTGTTATAGTTTTCCTTTTCAGCAGGGTTATCCATTCTTTCATGAGGAAATTGTAAGACTTATTCTATAAGTTGTTCCTGATGAATCCTTTGTGTATCCAAAATCCGACCTTTGCTTGAAAACCATGTCAATGCTATCTCGAAGCATGTCTGTGGTACGCCGATTTTTACCAAGAACATTTGAAGCCCAATGCTAAATGATTTTTGCTCAATTATCCAAACACCATTGTATGCGTAATGTCATGAAATTTCTCTCCCCTTACCTAAAGGGTTTTCTACATTATATCTTGTCACGGATATCATGCTCTACTTGTCCTCATGAAGGATATACTTCTAAATATGTGTTTACACACATTTTCCTTTCCATTGTTCTCTTAAACCGATAATCACATTTTCCTTTCCATTGTTTGGTTTAACCTTTCTTGTGATCTATATGATCTAAGTAGAAATATTCTCCTCGCTTATGTAAACACCTCGTGTACAATTCGTCAAGAAGACCTCGTTATTATTGTTGATGACCGAGGGAGTTCCGGACTAGGGGTGTCCGGATAGCCGAACTATCATCATCGGCCGACTCCAAGACTATGAAGATACAAGATTGAAGACTTCGCCCCGTGTCCGGATGGGACTTTCCTTGGCGTGAAGGCAAGCTTGGCGATACGGATATGTAGATCTCCTACCTTTGTAACCGACTGTAACCCTAACCCTATCCGTGTCTATATAAACCGGAGGGTTTTAGTCCGTAGGACTAACAACAATCATACCATAGGCCAGCTTCTAGGGTTTAGCCTCTTTGATCTCGTGGTAGATCCACTCTTGTAACACACATCATCAATATTAATCTAGAAGGACGAGGGTTTTACCTCCATCAAGAGGGCCCAACTGGGTAAAACATCGTGTCCCTTGTCTCCTGTTACCATCCGCCTAGACGCACAGCTCGGGACCCCTACCCGAGATCCGCCGGTTTTGACACCGACATTGGTGCTTTCATTGAGAGTTCCTCCGTGTCGTCAGCCGATAGGGCCCGATGGCTCCTTCGATCATCAATAACGACGCGTCCGTGGTGAGACTTTTCTCCCGGACAGATCTTTTGTGTTCGGCGGCTTTGCATCGCGGGTCAATTCGCTGGCCATCCGAGCAGATCGAAAGCTACGCCCGCCATCAGGTCAGATTTGAAGTTTAAACTATACGGACGATATCCGCGGAGACTTGATCTTCGACGGATTCGAGCCGCAGCCAAGCGCTGCCGTGACTGCCTCGATGGGCATGATCTAGCTCGCAGTTAACTGCGCCCTCGAGGCCGCATCAAGATCCGCCCGCCCTTAATCCGAGCCGATTCCCGACCGAGGACGAGTGGTTGGACACCGCCGGGGCTTTAATCTCTACGGTAATCGAGTCAACTCCATCCCTGTCCTTTGCGAAGACCTCGACCTGTGGTATCGGACTCTTCTCCGGACCAACCATCCACGCCTTGCCGATCGAATCCGATTGGGCACCCGCTATGGAGTTCACGGTCATGACATCTTTCAAGACTCGCTTTTGGCGACATCCCAATTCACTAAAGTCTCTCTTCAGATCCGGAGAGCCCTGGCCGACTACAGTTAGAAGGTTGGGATACGGACGATGAAGAAATTCAACGCCCACCCACCACCCACTTCAGAGCCACCGCCGATAGCCTACACGACGTGCTCTATTTCGATTCAAGACATCGACGGTATGGACGACGTATGTAGGAGACAATAATGAACCAGCACCTATAGGATGTCGGACAACCTCACCCCATGATGTATACATGGTGGATACACCTAAAGCAAATGAAGACTGTTGGGGAACGAGTAATTTCAAAAATTTCCTACGCACACGCAAGATCATGGTGATGGCATAGCAACGAGAGGGGAGAGTATTGTCCACGCACTCGTGAGACCGTAAGCGAAGCGCTATGACAACGCTGTTGATGTAGTCGACGCCTTCACGATCCGACCGATCCAAGTACCGAACGACGGCACCTCCGAGTTCAGCACACGCTCAGCTCGATGACGATCCCCGGACTCGATCCAGCAAAGTGTCGGGATGAGTTCCACAAGACGACGGTGCAGACGATGATGATGCTCTATCAAGCGCAGGCTTCGCCTAAACTCCGCGACGATATGACCGAGGTGGAATATGGTGGAGGGGGCACCGCACACGCTAAGGAACGATCCGTAGATCAACTTGTGTGTCTGGGGTGCCCCCTGCCCCAGATATAAAGGAGCAAGGGGGAGGAGGCCGCCCTAGGAGGGGCGCGCCAGTGTGGAGTCCTACTAGGACTCCCTAGTCCTAGTAGGATTCCACCTCCCTTGTTGGAGTAGGAGAAGGGAAAGAGGGGAGAGGAATAAGGAAAGGGGCTGCGCCTTGTCCACCCGACCAGAGGGGGGCGCAGGCCTCCTTCCTTTGGCCTCTCTCCTCTATTCCCGTATGGCCCAATAAGGCCCATATACTCCCCGCGAATTCTCGTAACTCTCCGAGATTCAAAATACCCAATCACTCGAACCTTCCGAACTCCGAATATAGTCGTCCAATATATCGATCTTTACGCCTCGACCATTTCGAGACTCTCGTCATGTCCCCGATCTCATCCGGGACTCAACTCCTTCGTACATCAAAACTCATAAACTCATAATATAACCGCCATCGAAACCTTGTTGCATGGATCCTACGGGTTCGAGAACTATGTAGACATGACCTAGAACTATTCTTGGTCAATAACCAATAGCGGAACCTGGATGCTCATATTGGCTCCTACATATTCTACGAAGATCTTTATCGGTCAAACCGCATAACAACATACGTTGTTCCCTTTGTCATCGGTATGTTACTTGCCCGAGATTTGATCGCCGGTATCCAATACCTAGTTCAATCTCGCATCGGCAAGTCTCTTTACTCGCTATGTAATGCATCATTCCGAACTAACTCATTAGCTACATTGCTTGCAAGGCTTATAGTGATGTGCATTACCGAGAGGGCCCAGAGATACCTCTCCGACAATCGGAGTGACAAAACCTAATCTCAAATACGCCAACCCAACATGTACCTTTGGAGACACCTGTAGTACTCCTTTATAATCACCCAGCCACGCCAGACGCTTGGTAGCACCCAAAGTGTTCCTCCGTAAACGGAGTTGCATAATCTCATAGTTACAGGAACATGTATAAGTCATGAAGAAAGCAATAGCAATATACTAAACGATCAAGTGCTAGGCTAACGGAATGGGTCATGTCAATCACATCATTCTCCTAATGATGTGATCCCATTAATCAAATAACAACACATGTCTATGGTTAGGAAACATAACCATCTTTGATTAATGAGCTAGTCAAGTAGAGGCATACTAGTGACTATATGTTTGTCTATGTATTCACACATGTATCATGTTTCCGTTAATACAATTCTAGCATGAATAATAAACATTTATCATGAAATAAGGAAATAAATAATAACTTTATTATTGCCTCTAGGCATATTTCCTTCAGTCTCCCACTTGCACTAGAGTCAATAATCTAGTTCACATCATCATGTGATTCAACACTAATATTCACATCTGTATGTGATTAACACCCATAGTTCACATCGTCATGTGACCAACACCCAAAGGGTTTACTAGAGTCAATAATCTAGTTCACATCGCTATGTGATTAACACCCAAAGAGTACTAAGGTATGATCATGTTTTGCTCGTGAGAGAAGCTTAGTCAACGGGTCTGCTACATTCGTGAGCCGTATGTATTTTGCAAATATTCTATGTCTACAATGCTCGCACGGAGCTACTCTAGCTAATTGCTCCCACTTTCAATATGTATCCAGATTGAGACTTAGAGTCATCCGGATCAGTGTAAAAGCTTGCATCGATGTAACTCTTTACGACGGGCTCTTTTATCACCTCCATAATCGAGAAATATTTCCTTAGTCCTCACTAAGGATGTTCTTGACCAATGTCCAAAGGATCTACTCCTAGATCACTATTGTACCCCTTGCCAAATTCAGAGCAAGGTATACAATAGGTCTGGTACATAGCATAGCATACTTTATAGAACCTATGACTGAGGCATAGGGAATGACTTTCATTCTCTTTTCTATTTTCTCGCCGTGGTCGGGATTTGAGTCTTACTCAATTTCACACGCTTGCAACACAGCAAGAACTTTTCTTTGACTGCTCCATTTTGAACTACTTCAAAATCTTGACAAGGTATGTACTTATTGAAAAACTTATCAAGCGCCTTGATCTATCTCAATAGATCTTGATGCTCAATATGTAAGTAGCTTTACCGAGGTCTTTCTTTAAAGAACTCCTTTCAAATACTCCTTTATGCTTTCCGTAAAAATTATACATCATTTCGATCAACAATATGTTACTCACATATATTTATCAAAAGGCGGTAGTGCTCCCACTCACTTTATTGTAAATACAGGCTTCACCGCAAGTCTCAGATAAAACTATATGCTTTGATCAACTTATCAAAGCGCAGTATTCCAACTCGAGATGCTTGCACCAGTCCATAGATGGATCGCTGAGCTTGCACATTTTGTTAGCTCCTTTAGGATTGACAAAACCTTCTGGTTGCATCATATACAACTCTTCTTTAATAAATCCATTAAAGAATGTTGTTTTGACATCCATTTGCCAGATTTCATAAAATGTGGCAATTGCTAACATGATTCGGACAGACTTTAAGCAACGCTAGAGTTGAGAAAATCTCATTGTAGTCAACACCTTGAACTTGTCGAAAACCTTTTGCAACAAGTCGAGCTTTGTAGATAGTAACACTACTATCGTTGTCCGCCTTCCTCTTGAAGATCCATTTATTTAACTTGACTTGCTGATCATCGAGCAAGTCAACCAAAGTCCCCACTTTGTTCTTATATATGGATCCTATCTCAGATTTTATGGCCTCAAGCCATTTCATGAATCTGGGCTCATCATCGCTTCCTCATAGTTCGTAGGTTCATCATGGTCTAGTAACATGACTTCCGAACGTGATTACCGCATCACTCTGGTGCGGATCTTACTCTGGAAGACCTACGAGGTTTTTTAGTAACTTGATCTGAAGTTTCATGATCATCATCATTTGCTTCCTCACTAATTGGTCTAGGAATCACTGGAACTGATTTCTGTGATGAACTACTTTCCAATTCGGGAGAAGGTACAATTACCTCATCAAGTTCTACTTTCCTCCCACTCACTTCTTTCGAGAGAAACTCCTTCTCTAGAAAGGATCCACCTTAGCAACGAATATCTTGCCTTCGGATCTGTGATAGAAGGTGTACCCAATAGTTACCTTTGGGTATTCTATGAAGACGCACTTCTCCGATTTGGGTTCGAGCTTATCAGATTGAAACTTTTTCTCATAAGCATCACAACTCCAAACTTTAAGAAACGACAACTTAGGTTTATCGCTAAACCATAGTTCATACGGTGTCATCTCAACGGATTTAGATGGTGCCCTATTAAACGTGAATGCAGCTGTCTCTAATGCATAACCCCAAAACGATAGTGGTAAATCGATAAGAGACATCATAGATCGCACCATATCTAATAAAGTACGGTTACGATGTTCGACACACCATTACATTGTGGTGTTCCATGTGGCGTGAGCTGTGAAACTATTCCACATTGTTTTAATTGAAGACCAAACTCAGAACTCAAATATTCATCTCCACGATCAGATCGCAGAAACTTTATTTTCTTGTTACGATGATTTTCCACTTCACTCTGAAATTCTTTGAACTTTTCAACTATTTCAGACTTATGTTTCATCAAGTAGATATACCCATATCTGCTCAAATCATCTGTGAAGGTCAGAAAATAACGATACACGCCACGAGCCTCAACACTCATTGGATCGCATACATCGGTATGTATTATTTCCAACAAGTCAGAGCTCGCTCCATTGTTCCGAGAACGGAGTTTTAGTCATCTTGCCCAAAAGGCACGGTTCGCAAGCATCAAATGATTCATAATCAAGTGATTCCAAAATCCATCTTTATGGAGTTTCTTCATGCGCTTTACACCGATATGACCTAAACGGCAAGTGCCACAAATAAGTTGCACTATCATTATTAACTTTGCATCTTTTGGCATCAATATTATGAATATGTGTATCACTACGATCGAGATCCAACAAACTATTTTCATTGGGTGTATGACCATTGAAGGTTTTATTCATGTAAACAGAACAACAATTATTCTCTAACTTTAAATGAATAACCGTATTGCAATAAACATGATCAAATCATATTCATGCTCAACGCAAACGCCAAATAACATTTATTTAGGTTTAACACTAATCCCGAAAGTATAGGGAGTGTGTGATGATGATCATATCAATCTTGGAACTACTTCCAACACTCATCGTCACTTCCCTTCAACTAGTCTCTGTTTATTCTGTAACTCCTGTTTCGAGTTACTAATCTTAGCAACCTAACAAGTATCAAATACTCAGGGCTACTATAAACACTAGTAAGGCACACATCAATAACCTGTATATCAAATATACCCTTGTTCACTTTGCCATCCTTCTTATCCACCAAATATTCAGGTCATTTCCGCTCCAAAGGACAATTTCCTTTGCAGAGAAGCACTTAGTTTCAGGCTTTGGTCCAGCTTTGGGCTTCTTCACGGAGTGACAACTTGTTTGCCATTCTACTTGAAGTTTCCTTTTTCTTTCCTTTGCCCTTTTCTTGAAACTAGTGGTCTTGTCAATCATCAACACTTGATGCTCTTTCTTGATTTCTACCTTCGCCGATTTCAACATCACGAAGAGCTCGGGAATCTTTTTCGTCATCCCTTGCATACTATAGTTCATCACGAAGTTCTAGTAACTTAGTGATGGTGACTAGAGAATTCTGTCAATCACTATCTTATCCGAAGATTAACTCCCACTTGATTCAAGCGATTGAAGTACCTGCATAATCTGAGCACATGCTCACTAGTTGAGCGATTCTCTCCATCTTTTAGCTATAGAACTTGTTGGAGACTTCATATCTCTCAACTCGGTATTTTCTTGAAATATTAACTTCAATTCCTGGAACATCTCATATGGTCCATGACGCTCAAAACGCCTTTGAAGTCCCGATTCTAAGCCGCTAAGTATGGTGCACTAAACTATCAAGTAGTCATCATATTGAGCTAGCCAAACGCTCATAACGCCTCATTTGCTCCTGCAATAGGTCTGTCACCTAGCGTGCATTAAGGACATAATTCTTCAGGCAGCAATGAGGATAAACCTCAGATCACGGATCCAATCCGCATCATTGCTACTAACATTTTTCAATACAATTTTCTAGGAACATATTTAAATAAACATATGAAAGCAACAAACATAGGGAAGCAACAACGCGAGCTATTGATCTACAACATAATTTGCAAAATACTACCAGACTAAGTTCATGATAAATTAAAGTTCAATTAATCATATTACTTAAGAACTCCCACTTAGATAGACATCCTCTAATCTTCTAAGTGATTACGTGATCCATATCAACTAAACCATGTCCGATCATCACGTGAGATGGAGTAGTTTCAATGGTGAACATCACTATGTTGATCATATCTACTATATGATTCACGCCGACCTTTCGGTCTCCGTGTTCCGAGGCCATATCTGTATATGCTAGGCTCGCCAAGTTTAACCTGAGTATTCCGCGGTGCAACTGTTTTGCACCCGCTGTATTTGAACGTAGAGCCTATCACACCCGATCATCACGGGTGTCTCAAAGACGAAGAACTTTCGCAACGGTGCATACTCAGGAGAACACTTCTTGATATTTTAGTGAGAGATCATCTTAAAATGCTACCGCCAATCAAAGCAAGATAAGATGCATAAAGGATAAACATCACATGCAATCAATATAAGTGATATGATATGGCCATCATCATCTTGTGCTTGTGATCTCCATCTCCGGCACCGCCGTGATCACCATCGCCACCGCGCGACACCTTGATCTCCATCGTAGCATCGTTGTCGCCTCGCCAACTATTGCTTCTACGACTATCGCTACCGCTTAGTGATAAAGTAAAGCAATTACATGGCGCTTGCATTTCATACAATAAAGCGACAACCATATGGCTCCTGCCAGCTGCCGATAACTTCGTTACAAAACATGATCATCTCATACAATAAAATATAGCATCACGCCTTGACCATATCACATCACAACATGCCCTGCAAAAACAAGTTAGACGCCCTCTACTTTGTTGTTGCAAGTTTTACGTGGCTGCTACGGGCTGAGCAAGAACCGTTTTACCTACGCATCAAAACCACAACGATAGTTTGTCAAGTTGGTGTTGTTTTAACCTTCGCAAGGACCGGGCGAGCCACACTCGGTTCAACTAAAGTGAGAGAGACAGACACCCGCCACCACCTTTAAGCAATGAGTGCTCGCAACGGTGAAACCAGTCTCGCGAAGCGTGACGCTGTAATGTCGGTCCGGCCGCTTCATCTCACAATACCGCCAACCAAAGTATGACATGCTGGTAAGCAGATGACTTGTATCGCCCACAACTCACTTGTGTTCTACTCGCATATGACATCTACGCATAAAACCAGGCTCGATGCCACTGTTGGGGAACGAGTAATTTCAAAAATTTCCTACGCACACGCAAGATCATGGTGATGGCATAGCAACGAGAGGGAGAGTATTGTCCACGCACTCGTGAGACCGTAAGCGAAGCGCTATGACAACGCTGTTGATGTAGTCGACGCCTTCACGATCCGACCGATCCAAGTACCGAACGACGGCACCTCCGAGTTCAGCACACGCTCAGCTCGATGACGATCCCCGACTCCAATCCAGCAAAGTGTCGGGATGAGTTCCACAAGACGACGGCGCAGGACGATGATGATGCTCATCGCGCAGGCTTCGCTTAAACTCCGCGACGATATGACCGAGGTGGAATATGGTGGAGGGGGCACCGACACGGCTAAGGAACGATCCGAGATCAACTTGTGTGTCTGGGGTGCCCCTGCCCCTCAGATATAAAGGAGCAAGGGGGAGGAGGCCGCCCTAGGAGGGGCGCGCCAGTGTGGAGTCCTACTAGGACTCCCTAGTCCTAGTAGGATTCCACCTCCCTTGTTGGAGTAGGAGAAGGGAAAGAGGGGAGAGGAATAAGGAAAAGGGGCTGCGCCTTGTCCACCGGACCAGAGGGGGGCGAGGCCTCCTTCCTTTGGCCTCTCTCTCTATTCCCGTATGGCCCAATAAGGCCCATATACTCCCGGCGAATTCCCGTAACTCTCCAGATTCAAAATACCCAATCACTCGAACCTTCCGAACTCCGAATATAGTCGTCCAATATATCGATCTTTACGCCTCGACCATTTCGAGACTCTCGTCATGTCCCCGATCTCATCCGGGACTCAACTCCTTCGTACATCAAAACTCATAAACTCATAATATAACCGCCATCGAAACCTTGTTGCATGGACTCTACGGGTTCGAGAACTATGTAGACATGACCTAGAACTATTCTTGGTCAATAACCAATAGCGGAACCTGGATGCTCATATTGGCTCCTACATATTCTACGAAGATCTTTATCGGTCAAACCGCATAACAACATACGTTGTTCCTTTGTCATCGGTATGTTACTTGCCCGAGATTTGATCGCCGGTATCCAATACCTAGTTCAATCTCGCATCGCAAGTCTCTTTACTCGTTACGTAATGCATCATTCCGTAACTAACTCATTAGCTACATTGCTTGCAAGGCTTATAGTGATGTGCATTACCGAGAGGGCCCAGAGATACCTCTCCGACAATCGGAGTGACAAAACCTAATCTCAAATACGCCAACCCAACATGTACCTTTGGAGACACCTGTAGTACTCTTTATAATCACCCAGTTACGCTAGACGCTTGGTAGCACCCAAAGTGTTCCTCCGTAAACGGAGTTGCATAATCTCATAGTTACAGGAACATGTATAAGTCATGAAGAAAGCAATAGCAACATACTAAACGATCAAGTGCTAGGCTAACGGAATGGGTCATGTCAATCACATCATTCTCCTAATGATGTGATCCCATTAATCAAATGACAACTCATGTCTATGGTTAGGAAACATAACCATCTTTGATTAACGAGCTAGTCAAGTAGAGGCATACTAGTGACACTATGTTTGTCTATGTATTCACACATGTATTATGTTTCCGTTAATACAATTCTAGCATGAATAATAAACATTTATCATGAAATAAGGAAATAAATAATAACTTTATTATTGCCTCTAGGGCATATTTCCTTCAGTCTCCCACTTGCACTAGAGTCAATAATCTAGTTCACATCATCATGTGATTCAACACTAATATTCACATCTATATGTGATTAACACCCATAGTTCACATCATCATGTGACCAACACCCAAAGGGTTTACTAGAGTCAATAATCTAGTTCACATCGCTATGTGATTAACACCCAAAGAGTACTAAGGTATGATCATGTTTTGCTCGTGAGAGAAGCTTAGTCAACGGTCTGGCTACATTCAGAGCCGTATGTATTTTGCAAATATTCTATGTCTACAATGCTCGCACGGAGCTACTCTAGCTAATTGCTCCCACTTTCAATATGTATCCAGATTGAGACTTAGAGTCATCTGGATCAGTGTAAAAAGCTTGCATCGATGTAACTCTTTACGACGGGCCTTTTATCACCTCCATAATCGAGAAATATTTCCTTAGTCCTCACTAAGGATGTTCTTGACCAATGTCCAAAGGATCTACTCCTAGATCACTATTGTACCCCTTGCCAAATTCAGAGCAAGGTATACAATAGGTCCGGTACATAGCATAGCATACTTTATAGAACCTATGACTGAGGCATAGGGAATGACTTTCATTCTCTTTTCTATTTTCTGCCGTGGTCGGGATTTGAGTCTTACTCAATTTCACACCTTTGCAACACAGGCAAGAACTTTTCTTTGACTGCTCCATTTTGAACTACTTCAAAATCTTGACAAGGTATGTACTTATTGAAAAACTTATCAAGCCGCCTTGATCTATCTCAATAGATCTTGATGCTCAATATGTAAGTAGCTTTACCGAGGTCTTTCTTTAAAGAACTCCTTTCAAATACTCCTTTATGCTTTCCGTAAAAATTCTACATCATTTCGATCAACAATATGTTACTCACATATATTTATCAAAAAGGCGTGTAGTGCTCCCACTCACTTTATTGTAAATACAGGCTTCACCGCAAGTCTCAGATAAAACTATATGCTTTGATCAACTTATCAAAGCGTATATTCCAACTCGAGATGCTTGCACCAGTCCATAGATGGATCGCTGAGCTTGCACATTTTGTTAGCACCTTTAGGATTGACAAAACCTTCTCGTTGCATCATATACAACTCTTCTTTAATAAATCCATTAAAGAATGCAGTTTTGACATCCATTTGCCAGATTTCATAAATGTGGCAATTGCTAACATGATTCGACAGACTTAAGCATCGCTACGTTGAGAAAATCTCATTGTAGTCAACACCTTGAACTTGTCAAAACCTTTTGCAACAAGTCGAGCTTTGTAGATAGTAACACTACTATCAACGTCCGCCTTCCTCTTGAAGATCCATTTATTTAACTTGACTTGTCGATCATCGAGCAAGTCAACCAAAGTCCACACTTTGTTCTCATACATGGATCCTATCTCAGATTTCATGGCCTCAAGCCATTTCATGAATCTGGGCTCATCATCGCTTCTCATAGTTCGTAGGTTCATCATGGTCTAGTAACATGACTTCCGAATAGGATTACCGCATCACTCAAAAGCGGATCTTACTCGAAGACCTACGAGGTTCGGTAGTAACTTGATCTGAAGTTTCATGATCATCATCATTAGCTTCCTCACTAATTGGTGTAGGAATCACCGAACTGATTTCTGTGATGAACTACTTTCCAATTCGGGAGAAGGTACAATTACCTTATCAAGCTCTACTTTCCTCCCACTCACTTCTTTCGAGAGAAACTCCTTCTCTAGAAAGGATCCATCTTAGCAACGAATAACTTGCCTTCGGATCTGTGATAGAAGGTGTACCCAACAGTTTCCTTTGGGTATTCTATGAAGACGCATTCTCCGATTTGGGTTCGAGCTTATCAGGTTGAAACTTTTTCACATAAGCATCACAACTCCAAACTTTAAGAAACGACAGCTTAGGTTTATCGCTAAACCATAGTTCATACGGTGTCGCCTCAACGGATTTAGATGGTGCCCTATTAAACGTGAATGCAGCTGTCTCTAATGCATAACCCCAAAACGATAGTGGTAAATCGGTAAGAGACATCATAGATCGCACCATATCCAATAAAGTGCGGTTACGACGCTCGACACACCATTATGATGTGGTGTTCCATGGCATGAGTTGTGAAACTATTCCACATTGTTTTAATTGAAGACCAAACTCAGAACTCAAATATTCATCTCCACGATCAGATCGCAGAAACTTTATTTTCTTGTTACGATGATTTTCCACTTCACTCTGAAATTCTTTGAACCTTTCAACTATTTCAGACTTATGTTTCATCAAGTAGATATACCCATATCTGCTCAAATCATCTGTGAAGGTGAGAAAATAACGATACCCACCACGAGCCTCAACACTCATTGGACCACATACATCAAGTATGTATTATTTCCAACAAGTCAGTTGCTCGCTCCATTGTTCCGAGAACGGAGTTTTAGTCATCTTGCCCAAAAGGCACGGTTCGCAAGCATCAAATGATTCATAATCAAGTGATTCCAAAATCCATCTTTATGGAGTTTCTTCATGCGCTTTACACCGATATGACCTAAACGGCAAGGCCACAAATAAGTTGCACTATCATTATTAACTTTGCATCTTTTGGCATCAATATTATGAATATGTGTATCACTACGATCGAGATCCAACAAACTATTTTCATTGGGTGTATGACCATAGAAGGTTTTATTCATGTAAACAGAACAACAATTATTCTCTAACTTTAAATGAATAACCGATTGCAATAAACATGATCAAATCATATTCATGCTCAATGCAAACGCCAAATAACATTTATTTAGGTTTAACACTAATCCCGAAAGTATAGGGAGTGTGTGATGATGATCATATCAATCTTGGAACTACTTCCAACACTCATCGCCACTTCCCTTCAACTAGTCTCTGCTTATTCTGTAACTCCTGTTTCGAGTTACTAATCTTAGCAACCTAACAAGTATCAAATACTCAGGGCTACTATAAACACTAGTAAGGCACACATCAATAACCTGTATATCAAATATACCCTTGTTCACTTTGCCATCCTTCTTATCCACCAAATATTCAGGGCATTTCCGCCCAAAGGACCATTTCCTTTGCAGTGTAAGCACTCGGTTTCAGGCTTTGGTCCAGCTTTGGGCTTCTTCACGGAGTGACAACTTGCTTGTCATTCTACTTGAAGTTCCCTTTCTTTCCCTTTGCCCTTTCTTGAAACTAGTGGTCTTGTCAATCATCAACACTTGATGCTCTTTTCTTGATTTCTACCTTCGTTGATTTCAACATCACGAAGAGCTCGGGAATCGCTTTTTGTCATCCCTTGCATACTATAGTTCATCACGAAGTTCTACTAACTTGGTGATGGTGACTAGAGAATTCTGTCAATCACTATCTTATCCGGAAGATTAACTCCCACTTGATTCAAGCGATTGAAGTACCTGCATAATCTGAGCACATGCTCACTAGTTGAGCGATTCTCCTCCATCTTTTAGCTATAGAACTTGTTGGAGACTTCATATCTCTCAACTCGGTATTTTCTTGAAATATTAACTTCAACTCCTGGAACATCTCATATGGTCCATGACGCTCAAAACATCTTTGAAGTCCCGATTCTAAGCCGCTAAGCATGGTGCACTAAACTATCAAGTAGTCATCATATTGAGCTAGCCAAACGCTCATAACGCCTCGTGATCCGCTCCTGCAATAGGTCCATTACCTAGCGTGCATCAAGGACATAATTCTTCAGGCAGCAATGAGGATAAACCTCAGATCACGGATCCAATCCGCATCATTGCTACTAACATCTTTCAACACAGTTTTCTAGGAACATATCAAAATAAACATATGAAAGCAACAAACATAGGGAAGCAACAACGCGAGCTATTGATCTACAACATAATTTGCAAAATACTACCAGGACTAAGTTCATGATAAATTTAAGTTCAATTAATCATATTACTTAAGAACTCCCACTTAGATAGACATCTCTAAATCATCTAAGTGATTACGTGATCCAAATCAACTAAACCATGTCCGATCATCACGTGAGATGGAGTAGTTTCAATGGTGAACATCACTATGTTGATCATATCTACTATATGATTCACGCCGACCTTTCGGTCTCCGTGTTCCGAGGCCATATCTGATATGCTAGGCTCGCAAGTTTAACCTGAGTATTCGCGTGCAACTGTTTTGCACCCGCTGTATTTGAACGAGAGCCTATCACACCCGATCATCACGTGGTGTCTCAAAGACGAAGAACTTTCGCAACGGTGCATACTCAGGAGAACACTTCTTGATAAATTTAGTGAGAGATCATCTTATAATGCTACCGCAATCAAAGCAAGATAAGATGCATAAAGGATAAACATCACATGCAATCAATATAAGTGATATGATATGGCCATCATCATCTTGTGCTTGTGATTCCATCTCCAAGCACCGCCATGATCACCATCGCCACCGCGCGACACCTTGATCTCCATCGTAGCATCGTTTTCGTCCCGCCAACTATTGCTTCTACGACTATCGCTACCGCTTAGTGATAAAGTAAAGCAATTACAGGGCGATTGCATTGCATACAATAAAGCGACAACCATATGGCTCCTCCCAATTGCCGATAACTCGATTACAAAACATGATCATCTCATACAATAAAATATAGCATCACGTCTTGACCATATCACATCACAACATGCCCTGCAAAAACAAGTTAGACGTCCTCTACTTTTTTGTTGCAAGATTTACGTGGCTGCTACGGGCTGAGCAAGAACCGTTCTTACCTACGCATCAAAACCACAACGATAGTTCGTCAAGTTAGTGTTGTTTTAACCTTCGCAAGGACCGGCGAGCCACACTCGGTTCAACTAAAGTGAGAGAGACAGACACCCGCCAGTCACCTTTAAGCAACGAAGTGCTCGCAACGGTGAAACCAGTCTCGCAGAAGCGTGACGCTGTAATGTCGGTCCGGCCGCTTCATCTCACAATACCGCCAACCAAAGTATGACATGCTGGTAAGCAGATGACTTGTATCGCCCACAACTCACTTGTGTTCTACTCGCATATATAACATCAACGCATAAAACCAGGCTCGATGCCACTCGTTGGGGAACGAGTAATTTCAAAAAATTCCTACGCACACGCAAGATCATGGTGATGCATAGCAACGAGAGGGAGAGTATTGTCCACGCACTCGAGACCGAAGCGAAGCGCTATGACAACGCGTTGATGTAGTCGACGCCTTCACGATCCGACCGATCCAAGCACCGAACGACGGCACCTCCGAGTTCAGCACACGCTCAGCTCGATGACGATCCCCGACCGATCCAGCCGAGTGTCGGGATGAGTTCCACAAGACGACGGCGCAGGACGATGATGATGTTCTATCATCGCAGGGCTTCGCCTAAGCTCCGCTAACGATATGACCGAGGTGGAATATGGTGGAGGGGGCACCGCACACGGCTAAGGAACGATCCATGATCAACTTGTGTGTCTATGGGGTGCCCCTCCCCGTGATATAAAGGAGCAGGGGAGGAGGGGCCGCCCTAGGAGGGGCGCGCCAGGGGGAGTCCAACTAGGACCCCTAGTCCTAGTAGGATTCCACCTCCCTTGTTGGAGTAGGAGAAGGGAAAGAGGGGAGAGGAATAAGGAAAGGGGGCTGCCCCTGTCCAATTCGACCAGAGGGGGGGGCCTCCCTCCTTCCTTTGGCCTCTCTCCTCTATTCCCGTATGGCCCAATAAGGCCCATATACTCCCCGGGAATTCTGATAACTCTCCCAGAGCTCCAAAATACCCAATCACTCGAACCTTTCCGAACTCCAAATATAGTCGTCCAATATATCGATCTTTACGCCTCGACCATTTCGAGACTCTCGTCATGTCCCCGATCTCATCCGGGACTCAACTCCTTCGTACATCAAAACTCATAAACTCATAATATAACTGCATCGAAACCTTGTTGCATGGACTTCCTACGGGTTCGAGAACTATGTAGACATGACCTAGAACTATTCTTGGTCAATAACCAATAGCGGAACCTGGATGCTCATATTGGCTCCTACATATTCTACGAAGATCTTTATCGGTCAAACCGCATAACAACATACGTTGTTCCTTTGTCATCGGTATGTTACTTGCCCGAGATTTGATCGCCGGTATCCAATACCTAGTTCAATCTCACATCGCAAGTCTCTTTACTCGCTACGTAATGCATCATTCCGTAACTAACTCATTAGCTACATTGCTTGCAAGGCTTATAGTGATGTGCATTACCGAGAGGGCCCAGAGATACCTCTCCGACAATCGGAGTGACAAAACCTAATCTCAAATACGCCAACCCAACATGTACCTTTGGAGACACCTGTAGTACTCCTTTATAATCACCCAGCTTACGCTAGACGCTTGGTAGCACCCAAAGTGTTCCTCCGTAAACGGAGTTGCATAATCTCATAGTTACAGAACATGTATAAGTCATGAAGAAAGCAATAGCAACATACTAAACGATCAAGTGCTAGGCTAACGGAATGGGTCATGTCAATCACATCATTCTCCTAATGATGTGATCCCATTAATCAAATAACAACACATGTCTATGGTTAGGAAACATAACCATCTTTGATTAATGAGCTAGTCAAGTAGAGGCATACTAGTGACTATATGTTTGTCTATGTATTCACACATGTATTATGTTTCCGTTAATACAATTCTAGCATGAATAATAAACATTTATCATGAAATAAGGAAATAAATAATAACTTTATTATTGCCTCTAGGGCATATTTCCTTCAAAAAGCCAAGAACAATGGCCGACATTAACAAGCTCTCATGACCCGCTTTTGCGCTGGAGAAGACAGCTGGCTGGCTAGATGCAGCACCAAAGAACCCGAGTACATCCAAATCAGGATGGAATGGAAATCACGACGCAGAAAAGATCAATGAATAAGGAAATGGCCCAAATAGTACGGCGGTCAACGCCGATTCAAAAACTCTCGGCCAAACAACAAAACACCGCCTTAAAGGATAATAAAGGACGAGCTATCCAACCTAAACAAGATTTTGATAGACTGTCAAATACATGGTACCTCCGGAAGCCCGCAAACCATACCCACAGAGATTGCTGGTCTTCAAGCAGTCCGCCACTTAACGCCAACACAAGGCTCAACACACCAAATGCGAAAGTGACGAAACCCAAAAGCAGCACCGAAAACGAAAAACTTTCCCACGTGGAGGTTAAAACAGTAAACTCACTTCACTTGATCAAAGGAATAAAAAGCGGCGCTTCTAAAAGGCGCCGCCGCACAATCGTTGTCAAAACCAATCACCTTCGACCATCGTGACTATTCCGATAATATCCTAACGCAGGATGGATCTGCTTTGATATTGAATCCTATAATCGACGGATTCCAATTTACACATGTCCTCATGGACGGCGGCAAGGACATAAACTTGATATATCAGACACAATCCGCAGGATGGGGATAAACCCAACCAAAATTCGCCATAGCAACACCTCCTTTAAAGGAGTACCGCCAGCCCATACGCCTTTGCATCGGGGTTCATACTGCTAGAAGTTGTGTTTGGTTCATCCGACAACTTCCGTCGCAAAGGTTACTCTTCCATGTCGCCTGCTTAAAAGTAGCCATCACACTATTGGGACGCTAAGCTTTCGCCGCTTAACGCAATACCGCATTATGCATATCTAACACTTAAAATGCCCGTCCACGCGGCATCATCTCGCTGAAAGGAAGTATTAGTGTTACTCGAGCGGCTGAAGAAGGGGAGATCGCATCGACATGTACTCCACAGCCTATCCGCTCCACTAGGCAAAGAACTCGCAACAGGTCATTCAAACCCCGGATACGGCTAGACGAGTCCGCGCCCACTAGCGTGCATACCCCATAAGGGGCTGCATGCATGTATAACAAGAGACAATAAAGCTCAAATTTTATTGACTTCTTCAAACCGCATTTTGTTTATTTAAATATTAAGTACATCTTTCGCACGATCCTTTTTCTTTTAAACTAAGTTCCTCTCTTTACAGATGAACAACGCGTATACACCCATCCAGATACGCACAACGGAGACACAGCGCAGACGCAAGTAGGGACCCGCTGCAAGGATTCTTTTCAGATTAAGACCCCAGTAAACCTTCTTTCACTGCCTCTTGTTGATATACATCCCTCGGTTCCTTAATATAACCGAGGAGGAGGCTAGTGCTTTTGGCATTGGCCGCACTGTGAAATTCTGCTGCATTCTAGACACCTGTGGGGCTTAGGGCATTATTCTGCCCATTTTCATAAAGACCGAATACCTTAGGGAGTATTCGGCGCCTCGAAAGTTAGTCCTTATATGCATCAGCTCCAATCATGTCTTTGGTCAAATGTTGGGTTGCTCGCCTCTGTGTTTGCTGCCTTACATTCCGCTTTCACGCTAACGCGGCATCAGGAGAACTATCGCGATTGTGCCCTCGTTCGCCGGGCAAGCACCTCAAGAGAGAAAGCCAAAACTGACTGTCATGATATAGCGAGAGACTGGTCAACCACTCGATGACTCACAGAATGTTTAGAATTCTCCGCATTAAGGAAGGACCGTTTTCGTCAGCACATACGCACTCCCGACCGGGAGAGTGCGGTGCCCTGTGGGCTATATAGTAGCCCCACCTCGAACTCCTATGGCTAAGTGAAAGTGATAAAGCATTATAGTCCGTTGTTCGGTTTGTTACGCTGTCACCTCCTTAACAGGACCAAGACGTTGATTAAGAGTGAAAACGCCGCTTTTT